>MNCI01024343.1:21338-37705 GCA_015680685.1 Gnetum montanum | reverse complement strand
GCATGTTTCGATGCAACCCCATTAATGTAGCCCCATCGACACAACCCTATTGACACATGAGAAAATGCATCAACGCAAATGTGTCGATGTAGTATCATGTCATACCTATATAAATGTTTGTAACCACCACATTTTTGACATGTTATGTCACTAGTGTAGCCAAGTTCTTGCAGGTTTCTTCCACTAGAGTTAGAATATTTTCTTAAGTGCCCACAGTAGGACTTCAAGCAATTGTATGAATTCTTATTCAAGCATCATTGTACTTGAACACACTAATGTGATGGCAATAACAACGAGATTCTTGATACTTCTTGTAGCACTTAGAATAGATTAATGTTTATTTCATGCACTTTATTATTAATACAATTCACATTATTACCCTTAATTAATTAATGCTTCTAATAATGAACACATAAGTATGACCACTTCCAACATATCATTTAACACTTGGTAATCAAAGATAGGAGGTTCAGAAAACACCCTAACAACTTTGAGTTATTTACATCTATCTAGATTCTTACACTTCATATTTTACCTTCATCATTCATTAGGATGAGGAGTTGTGATGGATGAACATGGAAGGCAACATTGTATTACCTCTTGATTGATCTATTCCTATAATGTTGATGAACAACTTGATCTAATTGGGCATCGTTGGACTCAATGTTGAATATGAAGTCCAAGATCACCTCTATAGGGATTATCATCCCATCAATGCGTAATGGAGGAAGGATCAATAGATGGAAGCATGGTATGAGGCTTCTAAAGGCAAGAGGATTCCTACCCAGTTATTCTTGCAACAACACAAGGAAGACAAGGACTTCTTTTATGGTTCCAATACATAGACTCTTCCCCTTTCTTCGATGGGGAGACCCTTAACCAAAGGTTGCAATCAACTATGAACAACCTTGGTGATGGTAAGAATGGTTCTCAAGACTAGGGGACCTTGAAAGATGGTAGTCATAATCATTCATCCAAAAGAAAGAATAATGACAAACACCAAGAAAAATATAAACACTAGGAATGAGATATGGATCAAAGAAGAGAATCCCATAAGTTTCATTCTGGTGTTGATTATCCTTCTTCTTCATCCTTATCATCATCCTCATCATCTTTCTCCTCTAACTTTGATAGTAGAAGCAAAGGCTGGGACAAAAGAAAGAATAACAGAGATCAAGATGGAGATGGATGGTGGGATATGAATGATCATAGATCTCATTGAGATAATAGAGAATAATGGCAAGAACAATAGTAAGGAAAGGAGCATCAAAGAGAGAGAAGGCATAAGAAGACTCACCATAGGCATCAAGGCCATGACAGGAGCCATCAAGACCATTATGACTATGATGAACCTTTGCTAGCTATCAAGAACATGTTGAATATTTTAAAGATAGTTACAATACCAACCAAGCACTTGAAGGATAGCTATATTAAAAGGCTAAATATGAAAATATCCCATATTTGAGGAGGGATATAACTTAGATCCATAGAACCATTTGTAAGCCTTTCATGATGCCTATGCCTTGCAAAATATTGAGAACAAATGGCAAAAGCTGAACTATTTCTTATGACACTCATAAAAGAAGCTAAAAGCTGGTACTAGTCATTTTGAACTAGAATCTATCCACTAATGGAGTACGATGTTGGAGCTATTCAATAACAAGTATTAAACATACTCAAGAGTGTACAATTTGTAGAGGCAAAACCAAGGCTGGAAACAAGGTAATCAGGAGTCCTTGGATGTAGCCCTGGGTAGGTCCTATTCTTTGTTGCACTAATGACTAGGCCATGGATACTCTCGATGGGATCATCTGCACCATATCATAAATGGGTTTAGGACTAAAATGAGGATAACTCTTGGGGTCTATACACAAGGGAAACTTTTTGAGCTAAGGGTCCATCAAATTCAAAGGCTTATTAATCAGGTGGCCAAACCGGAAGGTGAATTAAAGAAATGAGAAAACATAGAGAAATACAATAGAGATCCTCCATTCATAAGAGAGAGGTTAATGAGGAGGAGGCACCACTTGATGAAGTGGTGCATTGGAAAACCTTGCCAATACAGATAAGATGTGAAACTCATTGGATGAGAAGTTTTAAATCACTATGAAGATTGTAGAAGAATGTAGAGACTAAGAAGGTGATCATGAAAGAAGGAAGAAGAAGGATGTTGAATAGGGATATCACAAAATAGGGGTAAAGATATAGTAGTATAGGAGGTTGCAGATTCTAAAACTAATGATGATGGTTGTGACATTTTCCAATACAAACATCCTAAGGGATGTTGCCCAGTGTTATCACACCTGTAGAATCTAGGATGTATGATTTGAATCTTGGATTGGTAAAATAGAAATCACCTAGGAGATTACCTTATCCACAAGGTAGCTATTGGCAGTAATTCCACCAACAAGCCTACTATATGAGCGGAGTGCCACCTCAACCTCAAAAGCAATACCAACAGTGGCAACACCCATAGTCATGAGGGATGTTACCACCAAGGCAATAGTACCCTTATCACCAACCAAATACCTATGACTACTATGTTCAACAATTGATATCCCCATGTGACTACTCTAGTCATGCTTCCTTCCCATACCACTACTACCATCTGGGGTACTATAGAGCACCTTCTTTAAGGGATAAGTCTCTATTTCTCTTCTATCCTCCTTAACACACATCCATTACTACATCACAAATGCCAACAATACCTTTACCACCTACTTCATCCATGTAGGATGAAAGACTTGCCCAACCAAAGCAAAGAAATGCCATGAGGATAGTGAATTTATAATTGGCTTCTTAGTTGAATGGTCTTAAACCCAAGCCTCATAAGATGCTATTCTTTAGAGCTAGCAACCCCATGAAGCCCTCTTAAATATTTGTGATTCCTAATGTTGCTACTTCAACCTTTGAAATTCATATCAAGTAGCCTTCAAACCAAAATACTACCAAACTTCATAGTGTCATGTTGATCCATGTGATCATTAATTGGATTAAGGTTGACCATCTTTCCATGAAGAGATATGATTCTATGAGTCCTCTCATTTACCTATAGATCATTAGAAATGAACCATGTAAGGTTCTTTTGGATTCAGGTTCTGGAATGAACTTAATTTCTCAAGAGATGTACAAGGCTTGGAACTTGCCTTTCTTGAAAAAGGGCAACATCAGATTGAAGTTGGCAAACTAGTCCATCATTGTTCCTTTAGAACTGGTGGAGGACATCATGACCACTATTTATGGATGAACATATCCTACTAATTTCTTGGTGATCCATGTGGAGAACTACAAGAGGAACTTCCCTATTGTGATGATTGAAAACGTCTGTGGCTGGAACACCAAGAGGTTAGTGGGCATGTGGGAAGATTGCAAGATGTGAAAACATAGAGCGTGATGGTTAGGATTAAGTGGTGCCAAAAACCAGAGCATAATGGAGTGGGCATGGCAACCACAAGGATCACAGTTATGTCACGCCTAGATTTTACACTTGGATTGCTTTGCTCTAATGTTACCCTTTTAGGAGTTAGAAAATTTTTGGACTTTCCTATTTGGGGGCTATGCTCCTAGAGCGTAACCAATAGAATTTAAATTTTTTGCAATTTTCAAGGGTTATGCTCTATGGGAAGCATAACCAATAGTTAGAAATTTTTTGTAATTTTCAAGGGTTACGCTTTATGGGGAGCATAACAAATAGTTAAATTTTTTTTACAATTTTCAAGAGTTACGCTCTATGGGGAGCGTAAGCAACAGTTAGAAGTTTTTTGATGTTTTTGAGGGTTACACTTTGTAAGGAGCATAACCAATAGTTAGAAAATATACCCATTGTTACGCTATCCAGAGTTGCCAAGTATGAAAAGTATAATATTGGACATAAAAAATGCTAAGTGTAAATGTGAAATGGGGATGTTATTGATGTGCCCCATTGAGGACTAGGCACATTAGATGGGTATGCCAATGTCCCTTTCTCACGGGATTCATGAGGAAATATAAGGGTTTTTCTAATGTGCTAAGCATGATTTTAATGCATTTTTTGTGTGTATCTAATGTTATACCTTTCCTTTTGTTGGTGTTGTGGCTATAAGGTATTGTTGAAGCCCATCCTCGTTGTGGTAGAGCTAATGGGTATCTTATGTTATATGAGTGAACCTGTACCAAATGTACCTGCACTAGACATGCTTGTGGGTCACCAGGTAATGTGGTTCAGATCAGGAGCATGTGAGTTCCTAGAATTCTTACTCTGACACTTCAGTGTGATGGTGTGATCACACTTGGTAGCAGAAGCGGTCAATGTCATCATGGAAACATTGTTGCCTAGGGAAAACTGGGGCATTTTAAGATTTATGTTTGATGAGTTTGTTGTTAGTGATGGAGCAAGGAATTCAGGCAGGGGCCCTAGTGGCCTTAGTCCTTTATCTAGGATCTAGNAAATCTGGTAATAGACATAAGTAGTTAGCATCCTCGTATGAGTTACAATCGAACAGATAGTGCAAAAAATTGTAAAAGGACTCACCCTCTAGCATNACTCTTTTTCAAAACCCACATGGGACAGTATATTATGCTAGAGGGTGAGTCCTTTTACAATTTTTTGCACTATCTGTTCGATTGTAACTCATAGGAGGATGCTAACTACTTATGTCTATTACCAGATTTACTATTGACACACTTGGCCTCCACGATGAGGAGGATGCCTTGAACTTGACCTACACTATCGTGCAGGAATTTTCATCCTTTGAAAATGTTCGTGTGGTGATGATTGGATAAATTGGGTTCAACCTAGTGGAATACCCTCATCAGTACCCTAAAGCCTATGAGAGGTGTCAGACCTACAACTAGTTGGATGCTAAATGGATGACTGGTGTACTGAGCATAGAGGAGGTCTTAGCATCACTACTGCCATCTCACACACCATTCATGCTACATAAGTAGTGCATCATTTTTTATGCGTTTGCTAATTTTTCCTATTGCAGTTGTAGTTACATCAAGAGAGGTCGCAGTGATCATAACAGGTTCCACTAAGGCTACCCTCATCATGAAGTATGGTGATGTTGAGGGTTCATAGCGTTGGTTGTGACATGAGGCCCTAGTGGAGTTAACTAATAAGCTTCAACAAGCTAGGCTCATAAACCTTTTCTTAGCCCTTAGCCTAGGCATATTGGTGGTTGAGATGGTTGCAATCATCAACTCCTTTAGTAAGAGTGTTAGTTATTTTATTACGCAGGCCCGTGGTGTGCAGGTGGTTTTTGAGCTCATGGATGATTTCTTTACGAACCTCTTTGGCCTCTTCTCTAAGGGCTCACTAGTTGTTGAAAAATTAGACAAAGAGGTGGACCACAGAGGGGACGTTGAGGAGTGGTTGGGCACTTCTAAGTGCCACAAAGGAATACTCATCAAGGAAGTGAGACTACTTGTAGTCCACCAACTCTATCCAATCTTTCATGCCTATGCATTCCCAAAGCTACTCTCTCAAGGAAAACTTCTTGGGGTGGAGTAGGCTTAGGTGATGAGGGATGTGATAAAGGAGGGCATGTGATAAAATTGGGCTTCTTACCTAGCCAACAGCCTGCATGCCGAAATTATCAGGTTACGCTACAACCTTCAGGCTAGGTCACGCGTGCACTTCACGTTCTTTGTAGGATGCTTGTGAAGGTTTGCAGAGTTCTTAGTTATTTGGGAAGATGGGAAATGAATGGTGCAAAATCGCAAGTAACTCTCTAGGTTGTGGATTTGGCACTTGTTCACTACCAAATGGTTGCAGGATCCCCTCGAGGCAATTGGTGAGTAATTTTTTATAACGATTAGAGGCCACTTGGGACGATCTCACCACTCATGTGATAGTGTAGGTGAGGCCCCACCAACCAGCATTGAGAATGCGACTAGAAGGGCACAACTCATTGCTGAGGTAGTGGGATCGTCTAGGATAAAAATTAAGAAGCCACATCCCATAGAGGAGCCTCTACATGAGGTAGAGGAAAGCGATAGGAAGATCTACCTAAGGTTTCATGATTTGCATTCAGGAATTATAGGTGAGTATAAGTCATTGCATGCTACTATACTATGCTATGTTATGCTATACTGATTATTGAGAATGCTAATCCTAACCCATGCAAATCATTGGATGTAGGTAGGAGGGATTCTATGACAATAGTAGAGCCCATAGCAGATAATGTCCCTCCTCAAATTGAGGGACACAGATTGGAAGAAGAGGAGCAAGAAGTCGCAAAGGTCCTATGACAACTAGAGGAGGAAGCGTTGCTATAGTTAAATGGGGGTGAGTTTGAAAATCTCATTGATGATGTGCAAATGGGTGATCCCCTCCTCCCCCCCACTGTTACATTTGAGGGCTTGTTGGGTAGGAGCTTTGCACTATCATCTTCCTTCTTTTTTTTTTTGTTTTTAACTCTTGCACCTTTGGTTGTTGGCTATCTGATGATTGCTAAACATGTTGTATCGTAGTTGTAGGTGTTTCTATTGAGGGTCTAGTGTCTACCTCCACTTTCTACATGTAGCTATGGGTAGAGGCACCTGATAAGTTTTCCTTCATGTAAGGCTTGTTTGAAGACATGGTGGACCACATTCAACAGATGAATCCTGAGATCGGTATGCCTATGTTTTCCTACATTGTTTTACTAACTTTCTACTTAGTCTATGGCTAATATTATTTTTCCTATTGTATGCCAACAGGTTTCAAGCTTTGGTGGGACCCAAATATGGTGGCCAAATTTGATGTCATACTCAACTTTTCCCCTAAAGTGGAGTAAGTGTCCCACCATGTGTATGATGAGACAAGCAAATGCATGCTCTTGTCTACAAGAACATTATGGGAATGTAGGTGCACTAACGAGCATCTATGGAAGTGGGTGCACAAGCTCTAGGATAGGGGGAAAGCCAAGATGCAAAATTGAAGAACCTGTAGGCTCGTTATAATTTTCTAACAGCATGTGACCAAGGGGATGATACTTGGAAAATAGCTAAGATTGACTACACCAAGTACTGATCATACATTTGTGGAAAAATGAGGCCACCTTAGAGGTGATCGAGCAATGGCTACAAATTGACCTACTAGCCAAGAAATACCAAGATTGGAAGGATTATAGCACTAAAGTGTGTTAATGGGATCAAAATCATAAAAATCATAAACATCACTATAAGTAGGAACAAAATGTATACCTTAAAAGGTACAAGGATGAGTTCATGAAGCATTGTTGTCATGACATGTTCCTTAACGCAATTGGCACAATGTAGGTCTATGAATTATTTACTAGCAATATAGTGATGAGTGTGACTTCATAGAGACACATTGCCATGCCTTTGAAAGAGGTTTCTTTTGCTATGTTTTCATTGAGGCTACCCACATGGATAGCTATGGAAAAAGAAAAGACCCTTGCAAGTATTAACATAGACAAGGAGGATTGGACATAGCTATCATAGGTAGAAATCCTTCGATGTTTGGAGGTGGGCCTTGGTAGAATGCCTCCAGATATGTATGTGGGCCCCTCTCAAGTTTTTCTAGTTTGAATTATTTTTATTTATTTTGTGATTATGTTGCATGTCACTTATTTATCAGCTAATTTATTTTTTTATTTTCTTTAAAGCAAGTTTTGGGTAATGGCGCAGGTCCCAATGGTGGAGCATAGGAAGAGGAAGAAGAAGAATTCCAACCCCCACCAAATACCATTGACTAAGCATCCCTAGCTGTAGCCTTGCTATTAAGAAATTTTGCATTTTTGACAAATTTTCTTTTGTTTTGGATGTACACTTGAGCTATATATTTTGTTGATAATTTAATGGAAATGTGATGATGATTCATATATCATTTTGTTGTAGTTTGTGTAATGTTGTAGAAATTTTAACTTGTGATTGATTGGTACAATTAGGCCCCTTGTGGACCCCATGCCAGTTTAGGGCCATGGCGGAAGTTCCATTGCTAGTTTAAGGCGATTTCAAGCCATCGCTAGTTTAAGGCGATTTCGAGCCATCGCTAGTTTAAGGCCATTTTACGCCATTGTGCAAAAGAAAGTAAGTTTTTAGTTTTCGACCTTAGCAAGCTGTACTATTTTTTTCTTGCACAAAAGGGCTAAACGAAACTGCACAAACTAAAGAAATGAAATAACTAATGCAAGATGCAAGCAACTATGCAAACGTAACTGTACAAGCAAAAAAAAGAGGCAAACGAGACATGTGAATGAACTAAGGGGATACCTTTGGCATGTAAATGTTTCCTAACCAGATGGGGGTTAAGAGGTGCATAGGACCTAGGAGGCACAAGGAAATACTCACCTAAACCTTCATCAGTGGTGCTAAAGGGCAATTTTCCCTTAGGGAGGTTGCTCCTTCGTTTGGTTGTTTGGATGGGTCAGTTGGACAAAGTTGGCCTTCATCCTGAATAGGTGGCGTATCTTCAGAGAACTCTATTTATGACCCTTTCTCTACATCAATGTTGTTGATGGTCAAGGAAGATACATTCTCGTAATATATGACCACCTCTCCACCTTCATTGGGAAGGTGGATCTCTTGATGGATGGGTGAAGAGACTGTCCATAACTAGGCTAGCTAGGACCTCCCTAGGATCAAGTTGAACCCAGGCATCTCTTCAACAATAATGAATTTAGCAGTAGTTGGGAACTACTCCCTTGCCATGAAAGCTATCATGATCATTCCCTTCACGACAACATGTGTTCCATTAAAGGATTTTAAGGNATAAATAGAGTTCTCTGAAGATACGCCACCTATTCAGGATGAAGGCCAACTTTGTCCAACTGACCCATCCAAACAACCAAACGAAGGAGCAACCTCCCTAAGGGAAAATTGCCCTTTAGCACCACTGATGAAGGTTTAGGTGAGTATTTCCTTGTGCCTCCTAGGTCCTATGCACCTCTTAACCCCCATCTGGTTAGGAAACATTTACATGCCAAAGGTATCCCCTTAGTTCATTCACATGTCTCGTTTGCCTCTTTTTTTTGCTTGNAGAGGTCAACATATGAAATAATGTCTCACTATGAGTAGAGGAGGTCATTATTAGGTCATACAGGCTTAGAGTTGTGTTCTTTTGCTTCATAGCCTATTTGACTTATGCTAGTGTGTCTAAGAAGTCTTTTTTTCTATCTGCTATTTTGGTAGCCCTTACTTCCTCCATGTGGTACAAGAGACAAATCTCCCAGTGATAAATCGTGTTTTCATATACTCTGATATCAGAGTGGCTGCAATATTTGGTACACGATATCATAGCCCAAGATGCGATATTGTACATTTGATATCATAGGGTTACTCTTGGGTCTATAAATACAACACCTGGGCACACGATTGAGGGAAATTTTTTGGTAATCAAGTAGCGAAACTCTTGTAGTTTGTCCATTTTAGAGTTAGAATATTTTCCAAGTTCCTGTTGTAGGAGATCTAAGTGTGAATAGATCTTTATTCAAGCATTGATGTACTTGAACACACCATTATATTGGCAATAAAGATAAATTCTTTGATTCATCCTTGCAGCACTTGAGACTTTTTTTCTTATGCATTTATATATTATGATTTCATGAAATTTACATTAATTTTTTTTATGCAGTAATTAATTTTGATTAATTAAGCAATTTATTAAAATACACAAGAACGACCCCTTCAAACATTCATGTGACACTTAGTAGCTCAAAAATGGCTAGCGTTTGATAGCCTAATAGTGTTTGCACAAAGTTCAGGATGTGTCTAGGAAGTGAGAATAGTTACTTATGTTAGGCTAGAATAGATCATAGTTTCTTAGCACTTAATCACTCTCACTTTCATTCTTGTTCTAGGTGAATAAATTGATAGAAAATAAAATAATAAAAATATTACGCCTCAGTTACACTTAATCATACAATTGCATTCCAAAAGTGGGACTGGGAAGACAACAAACAGATAACACGCACACACTATTTAGCTCTAGCATACTTAGTAATTATAGTTAGTGGAATTTGATCGGATCACACGTGAATGCCTATGATTTGTATGGTTGGGTGTAGGGGTACCTCACCGCTCATCATTGGTGCTGTTGTTGAGGACTGTAGTTCTACGTGTGCTATCTAAACCAAGTAAAACTTAGTAACCTTGTTGTTTGAACCCTAAGAGTCAAATCCTACGAAAACAAAAATTATTATAATTAAATTAAACCTTAACTACACACTACCTATAAGTTCATTAATACAAAATGTCTTCTTCTCACAATAGCTCATCTTCGCCTAGGGCAATTTAAGTGAATCAGCAATACTGGGTGGTATATGCTCATCCTAATGAGTATGTACCGGACTTCACCTTGATGTTGCATCAAGATGAACTATTGTAGTGGCACGACATGGAAGGCAACATTGTGTTGCCACTTGATCGATCTATTCTAGTAATGCTCTAGTTAATGCTCACATGACAGGAGCTTCAACATCTTCATGGAGAATATGAAATGCGAGATATTGACTCAAGGGATTATCATCTCATTGAAGCACAAAGATTAAGGAATCGTCAGTAGGAGCATCAACACGAGCTTGTGAAGGGAAAGGGGTCAAAAATGTTTCCACCTTCGCTTAGCCCATTTGATGGAGGTGACCACTTCTTTGGTGATTCTCCTCTCTTTGACTTTGTTCAGGGAGCCCTTAACCAAAATGTACAATTCACAATTCATAATCTAGGTTTTGGTCAAAATGGATTCAATGACAAAAATGTATCTAGAGAGGCAAGTCAAGATAAGGGGAAAAAAGGAGATCATGATTGCGATCATGGTCGCAAGCATCAAAGAAATAGTGATAGGCATTAATGTAGAGCAAGTTCTCCTTGTCCTTTCCCTTCATCATCATCTTCTTCTTCTTCATTTGGCTTAGATCATGGTCGTAGAAGGAATAACCATGATGGAGGTGGCCGATGGGACCAGAACATAGAAGGGACTATTGGGACAGTCATGATCGAAGGCATGGGAAATCCAGAGAAACCCACCACCAAGAAAGAAGGGCTAGTAGATAACATCATAGGCACCATCACTATGGCCCTGATGAACCTCTACTTATCACTCGGGGCATGTTGAATATTGAAAAGGTTGTGAAGATTCCAATAAGGTAAGTGAAGGATACTAGAATAAAGAGGTTGGACATGAACAACATTTCTCAGTTTGAGGAAGAATACGATGTTGATCCACAAAATCATCTCTATGCCTTTCAAGATGCATGTGCCTTGCAGAATATTGAGAACGACTGGTAGAAGGTAAAATTATTTCCAAGGACACTCATAAAGGAAGTAGAAAATTGGCATCAATCCTTTGAACCAGAATCAATCAGGCAGTGGAGTATGATGTTGGAATTATTCAATGACAAATATCAAATGTACTCTCGAGTATTCAATCTAAGGAAGTAGATTCAAGGGTGAAAACAAGGAAATCATGAGCCCTTAGATGTTGTTATTAGCCAATACTACTCTCTGTTGCATAGGTGTCCTATCCATGGATACTCTTAGCTTGAGCAACTTCACCATATCATAGATGGATTGTGTTTTGAAACAATGAAAACCCTTGTTGTCTATGCCCAAGGGAGATTAATAGAGTTAAGTGCTCATTGGATTCAAAAGTTAATTCAACAAGTAGCCAAGGAGGATGGAGAATTGAGAACATGAGAAAGTGGAGAGGAATACAATAGGGATCCTTCTATCTGCAAAAGGGGGATTCAATTTTGTGACAGTGAGGATGAATTGACCAAAGATGAAATGGATAATCAGAAAACCTTACCACTCTAGAAATTACAATTTGAAATCACAGCTAAGCTTAATCAATTATGGGACTCCATGGACAATAGGTTTCAAGCCATCTTAAAAATTGTTGAAGAGTCTAAGGAGTAAAGTGGTGAGCATGAGTGTCGAAGATATAAGGAAGCTAAACATGCCATATCTAAGGGTAAGGGTAAAATGGTTGCAATAGAGATGGTTGCAGATAGTGTCTTAGATGATGATGGCGGTTGTGACATTTGTTAGTATGAACATCCTAAGGGATGTTGCCTAGTTATGTCAAACTTGCAAGAATCTAGGATGTATGCATTATATTCACAACTTTCATAAAGGTAAAAACTCAAAAAATTTCCTTATCCACAAGGAAATCCTCAATAGTTCCACCAACCACAGTAGTACTATCCAAGTGGAACTCTACCGTAACTTTACGAATTGTACCAATAGTGGAAGTAACCACAATCATGGGTGTTGCCACCTCCAAGATAGCAGTACCCTTACCAAAAACTAGATCCTTATGGTTACTATGTTTAGCAACCTTCATCTCCCTAGGATTCCTCTAGTCATGTTGTTTCTTACCAACCTCACCACTACCCTCTTGAAGTATGGCAATCGCTCTATCCAAAGAGGGATGTCACCTACTATCCTCATGCACCTCCTGTTCCTGCACCTTCTCCTCCATCTCCTACACAACTACCACCTACTCCATCCATGCAAGATGAATTTCCTACCCAACCATAGCAAAGGAACTCTATGAGGGAGATCAATCTGTAATCGGTTAACCCACCAAGTGGGTCAGAACCACAAACAAAGAAAAGACTCTTCTTCCAACCTTGTAGTCAACAAAAGCCCTTAGACACAAGAGTGGTTAGGAACCTTGCTCCTCCACCTTCCTCTGTCTGACCTTTATTCGAGTCCCCTTCAAACCAAAATCTCTCTCAAATACATATTGTAATGTTGACCCATGCTATATCTGATTGGATTCGAGCTGGTAACTTGCCAAGAAAGTTAGCTCATCTTGCGTGTTCCCTAGTATATTTGCAAATTGCTAAAAATGAGCCTTATAAAGCTTTTCTTGACTTTGGTTCTAGTGTTAATCTGATCTCGCATGATATGTACATAGTGTGGAACCTTCTCCTCTTAAAAAAAAGCAACATTTGGTTGGAACTGGTAAACCAGTCCATCACTATTTCATTGGGACTAGTAGAGGACATCATAACCATCATTTGTGGATGATCATATCCCACCAAGTTCCTAGTAATTGAGGTGGAGAACTATAAGGGGGACTTCCCAATTATTATGGGTAGGGCATGGTTAAGCATCGTTGATGCAAAAATGGGCATTAGAGATCTTTCCTTGGAGATATCAAAAGAAAATAAATTTGGAAAGATCAAGAAGAAGATGGTTTCATGTATCGTGTATAACAATTTAGGGTGCTATTGTGTGTAGAAGTTATGGTCAGTAAAGCAAACATCTATCTCTACATGCAAGTAGTATGCACTAGAAGTTGAAATTCAAAGATGCTTGTATGTAGCAGCCATAAAATAAGAAGGCACCTAGTGGCTGACAGCTGATTCTAGCAATAGCACATTGTGCATGGAACCTACTGAGGGCCTAACATATGAATATGTTGCAAGTATGGATGAACTCGAGCAAGTTCATCACTAGCTCTCCAAAGGAGAAAATGATGATGTTAATTGAAGAGAATTGGAGATTCCTAACAATTTTAGACAAGAACCCCTTGAATTGAAGACACTACCAATTGGGATGGAGTATGTATTCTTGAAAAATGGAAGGCTAGTTATCATTAATGCCAAGCTTGTTGTAGAATAAAAGAAACTGTTGATAAAAGTTATAGAAAAATGGTCAGCAACCTTTTCCTGGTTATATTTTGAGCTCACTAGGATAGATCCAAGAATATGCTAGCGTTGAATATACACTGACCCTGCCATTAAGCAATAATGATAGTCATAGTGACATTTAAATCCCAAATTGAAGTAAATTGTCAAAGATGATATTGAACAATTCATCAAGGTAGAATTCATCTACCCTATTGCAAATAATGAGTGAGTTAGTTCACTCGTGATTTTACTCAAGAAAGGAGGCAAATGACAGGTGTGCATGAACTTCCAGCTGCTCAACATGGCAACTTTTAGAGATCATTTTCCATTTCCTTTTGTCAACCAAGTGCTAGACACCATTTCTGGGCACATCTATTACAACTTTCTAGATGGTTATAGTGGCTATAACCAAATCTGGATTGTACTAGAGAACCAAGCAAATATGACTTTCACAAGTCCTTAGGGGACTTTTACTTACTGTCAGATGCCATTTGGTCTATGTAATGGCCTAGCCACATTTCAACGATTAGTTCTTAGCATTTTCCAACAACAAATCGATATCAGGGTAGAATTTTTCATAGATGACTTTTCTACCTACGAAGCTACATTCAAGCAAGCCCTGGACTGTCTTGAGCAAGTGTTGAAATGATGTGTCGAAACAAACCTTTGACTCAATTGGAAAAAGAGCCATCTTATGGTTTAAGAAGGCATAATCTTGGGGCATCGTATTTCAAAATTAGGAATTAAGGTGGATCTTGAGAAAATAAGGGTCATCCAAGGAATAACTTACCAACCCAATATAGTTAAAGAAGTGTGGTCATTCCTTGGTCATATTGGCTACTATCGACGCTTCATCGAGAATTTTCCCAACATCGCCAAGCTATTGGTAGAATTAACAAAGAAGGATGCATTGTTCGTCTGGACCCTTACATGTGAAAAAACATTTCAGCAACTAAATAAAAATCTTGTTGAAATCCCAATTCTACAAGCACCTGAATGGTTCAGACCATTTCATGTGATGATTGATGCATCAAATTATGTGTTGGGGGTAGTGCTTACGTGAGTGGATGATCAAAAATGTCCATATTACATTTACTTCTTAAGATAAAGCATTGCAGGTGCATAGCTGAACTACACCACCACAGAAAAGGAGTTGATGGTAGTGATGTTCACCTTAGATAAGTTCAGGCACTATGTGCTTGGCTATAAAGTGTTTGTGCATATAGATTATAGCACCATTCGGTTTCTAATGAATAAAACAATGGTGAGCCCTCGTGTCATATGGTGGCTCATGATTTTGTAGGAGTTTGATCTCACGATGGTAGATTAAAAAGGTGTTAAGAATGTGGTCATGGATCACTTATCATGACCAAGATGGGAAAATAAGGAGAAAGAGAACTCCTTATCTGATCAATTCCCTGATGAATCTCTCCTTGCATGGGCTATTAATGCATAAATTCCCGATGAACTAAAATGGTATGACACCATCCTCACTTATCTACTCAAGTAAGAACTGTCGCAAGGACTGGACACTAGAAGGAAACAACAATTTCTTCACCAGGTTAAGCATTTCATGGAAATTAATGAAAACCTTTACAAAGTTTATCCTGATGGCCTGGTAAATTCTTGTCCCTGATACGGATCAACTACATGATCTCTAGGATGCTCATGAAGGCCCTTATGGGGCCATTATTATGGGAGATGCACGACCATAAAAATCCTCATGGCAGGATATTATTGGCCAATAATCTTCAAGGATGCACACCAATTTGTCCATGCTTGTGATCATTGCCAGAGGGATGGTGGAACGATAGCTTGAATGGAGGGGCTAGGACAATGGATTCAACCTCTTAAGCCATTTGATATTTGGGGCATTGACTTTATGGGTTCCATTGTATCTTTATCAAATGGAAAGACATATATCATAGTTGCAGTCGACTATTACACCAAGTGGGCAGAAGTAGCAGTCGTCATTGACTGTACATCCACCACTACTGCTTGGTTTATATAACAAAATATCATAAACAGGTTTGGTATGTCTCATGTGTTAATTTTTAATGAGAGCAGTTACTTTAGTAGTTATTCTAATTATTAGAGTGGTTACTCTAGCAGTTACTATAGCAGTTACTCTAATTATTAGAGTGGTTACTCTAGTAGTTATTGTAATTATTAGAGTGGTTACTCTAGCGGTTACTTTAGTAGTTATTCTAATTATTAGAGTGGTTACTCTAATTATTAGAGTAGTTTCTCCCAAGCCTATAAATACAGTGCCCAGGTGCACAATTGGGGAGAAGTCTTTTAGTAATCAAGTAGCTAAAATCTTGTAGTCTGTTTGAAAGTTAGAGTATTTTCCAAGTGCCCGCAGTAGGAGGTCTAAGTGTGGATAGATCTTTATTCAAGCATTGTGTACTTGAGCACACCTTGTGTACAGTAATAAAACGAGCTCTTTGATTCATCCTTGCAACACTTGAGATTTTTTTTCTTACGCATTTCTTTTATTTTATTTTCTTATGCATTTATTTTATTTTATTTTATGCACTTTACATTTCTATTATTAGCACATTAATTCATTTTGATCAATTAAGCAAATTATTGAATTACACAAGCACGACCACTTTGAGCATGCGTGTAACGCTTGGTAACCCAGTAACTATTAATGTTTGGTAATCCCAGCAGTGTTGCACTAGTTCAAGATGTGTACAGTAAGTGGGAATGGATGCTGGTGTTAGGATTAGTTAGAACTTAGTTAATGAGTAGTTAAGTTAAATTAGTCACTTAGTTACCTCTCTCCTTCCCTACTAG
>MNCI01024343.1:0-10480 GCA_015680685.1 Gnetum montanum | reverse complement strand
TAGAATAGGGGTTTCCACAAGCCTTTGTTTTAGGGTTTGGAATGCTCATTCACATTCCCTGGTCCATTCAAAGGATGCATCTTTTTTCATTAATTCTACCAACGGTTTGGAAATCTTGGAGAAGTTCTCAATGAATCTCCTATAGTAGCCAGTGTGTCCAAGGAATGACCGAATGTCTTTGACCATTTCTGGTTGTCGAGTAATTCCTTGGATGACCTTAACTTTTTCTGGGTTCACCTCCATTCCTAATTGTGAAATTTTATGCCCCAATACTACGCCCTCTTGAACCATCAAATGGCTTTTCTGCCAATTGAGCTTTTGGTTGGTTTCAACGCACTATTTCAGTACTTGCTCTAACCGGTCCAAGGCTTGATCAAAGCTTGTCCCATAAGTGGAGAAGTCATCCATAAAGACTTCTACTTTGTTACCTATTTGTTGTTGAAATATGCTTAGAACTAATCGTTGGAATGTGGTAGGGGCATTGCACAAGCCAAATGGCCCTTGTTTATATGCAAACGTTCCCCAAGGACTAGTGAATGTTGTTTTGGCTTGGTCTTCTGGTGCGATTCGTATTTGGTTGTACCCACTATAACCATCTAGAAAACTGTAATAGCGATGCCCCGCTATAGTGTCTAAGACTTGGTCAACAAATGGTAATGGGAAGTGACCCTTGAATGTTGCCATATTTAATAGCCTAAAATCTATACATACCCTCAATTTGCCTCCTTTTTTCAGGATGATTACTAGATGACTAACCCATTCGCTATCAGCAATGGGATAAATGAACCCAGCCTTGAGAAGTTGCTCTATTTCTTCCTTCACTATTTGTTTCAACTTTGGGTTCAATTGCCTCTGTGATTATTTTTGAGGCTTCATGGAGAGGTCTATGTAAATCCTATGTTGGCATATCTTAGGATCTATTCTGGTTAATTCAAGGTATGACCAAGAAAAGGCGATTGACCATTTATTTATCACCTTCAGCAAACTCTCTTTTTTCTTGGAAGCAATCTTTGCATTGATAATTACCAGTCTTTCATTTTTAAGGGTCATGTATTCCAGACTGGTGGCCAATGGTTTTAAATCTAGGGGCTCTTGTTTAAATTCCTCACGAATCTCCAACTTCCCCCAGTTAATGTTTTCAGAGTTAAGAGTTGGAAGTTGGCAACGAACTTGCTCAAGTACGCCTGTGCTTTCGACGTAAGCACTAGTTATCCCCTCAGCTAGTTTCATGCCTGTTATTGAGTTGCTCTCTTGATCAACCATCAACCATTGGGTGCTTTCTTGTTGTGTGGTTGCTGCATATAGGCACTTTTGTATGTCAATATCTTGTGCACACCAGTTGCATGCAGGCAATGTTAAGCTTCACATCATCCATGATTTCTACACGCAATGGCACCTTGTGTCACTATATGCGATGCATGGAACTCTCTTTCTCTCAATCTTTCCAAAAGTATTTTTCTTGGATATTTCTAGGGAAAGATTGCAGATTCCTAGGCATGCATCAATCGTACTCAGCCATGCCCTTCCCATTATTATTGGGAAATCCTCTTTGTCATTGTTTATTTGGATCACCAGGAAATCAATTGGATATGACCAACCACCCATGGTGGTAACAATGTCCTCAACCTGTCCCAAAGGAACAGTGATGGACTGGTCAGCCAGCTCTAAGCGAATATTTCTCTTCTTGAGTGGAGGCAGGTTACAGGTTTTATACAATTCTTGTGAGATTAAGTTGAGTTTGGAGCCTGAGTCAAGAAGAACCTTATGAGGTTCATTCCTAGCAACCTGAAGATAAATTAGGGGGCTCCCAAGATCAGATAATTTTTTGGGAAGATGGCCTACCTTGATCCAGTTGGTTACAGTATGTGTTAACATAATCGTGTGCATTGGATGCGATTTTTTATTTGAAGGGGGTCTCGAAACTTTATTTGGTACGGCGGTGTTTAGATGTTCAACCTCTTGTGGGGGTGAGGGCTTAGTTGGATTGTTGGTTCTGAAGAAATGTCTTTTCAACATAAAATTGTCAGGACCAATTGAGAATTGAGGATTGGAAGCCCTCGTGACATTGGGTTGTTGTGGTTGAGTGGGAAGTACCCTTGGCATTGTTGGAGTGGTTGGTGGTGGAGCTACTGGCATGAGAGGTGTGGATGGATCTGGAGGATGGTATACATGTGGAGTGTCCCTTCCGAGAGAGGAAGTCTGATAATATTCCCAAACTGGGTAGTGACGTTGTGAAGTTGCATAATCCATAGATTCACTTGGAGAAATCGGCTGCTGCATGTAGTAGCCATAAGGATTGGGTTGCAGGTAAGGGTATTATTGTCCTAGTGATGACATCCCCCATGACTGTGGGTATTGCCACTGCTGGTTTTGCTCGATAGGTTGTGGTGGAGTTCCACTTGGATAGTACATTAATGGTTGGTGGAACTGCCTTGAGTTACCTTGGGGATAAGGTAACCTTCAGGGTGTCTTTCGTCTGTTAAGTCTCGGGTTGAGTGCATACACCCCAAACTCTTGTAGATTTGAGATGATTAGACAACATCCCTTGGGATGGTCATATTGGAAAATCTTACATCCATCGTCATCATCTGTGTTTGAATCCATAACCTCATCGGAGATAGTTGTTTTCCCCTTACCCTTGTCATGTGCAGAGCTTAAATCTCTCTGCTTTTTCTTATCCTTGTCACTACTTCATTCCTCCTTAGACTCCTCTATGATTTTCAAGACAAGTTCAAATCTACTATCCAAGGAGTCTTGTATCTGATCTACCTTAGCCACCACTTCCATTGTTAGCTTCTGAAGTGGCAAGGTTTTCCTATTCACCAACTCTCCGAGTGGTGACTCATCCTCTTCATCGCAAAATCTCACTCCCTTCTTTCGGAGGGAAGGATCACAGTTATATTCTTCTGCCCTCTCTCTTTTTCATAGCTCCCCTTACGCAAGTTAGACACTTTGGAGTACGTTTGATATTTATCATTGAAGAGTTCTAACATCTTACTCCACCTCCTAATGGTTTCCGGTTCTAAGGACTGGTACAAAACTCTCTGCTTCCTTTATGAGTGTCCTGGGAAACAACTTTAGTTTCTACCACTTGTTCTCTATGTTTTGCAAGGCATAGGCATTGTGGAATGCCTATAAATGATTTTTCAGATCAGCATTGTATCCCCCTTCAAATCGTGGGATATTGTTCATGTCTAAGCACTTGATCCGGCTATCCTTTTGATGCCTTGTTGGTATTCTTACAGCCTTCGTAATATCTAGCATGCTTCGAGTGGCAAGTAGGGGTTCATCATGATCATCTCTTTCATGATGTCTATGATATCTACGTTGTTCCCTACTTTCCCTTCGTTCAAGCCCTTGTCCTCTATCTCGACTTTCTCTTCGAGGTCTCTCATTTTGTCTACCTCTATCCTCACCATTATGCTCTCTATGACTACGCCCAAAGGTGGAAGGAGAGGGTGAATGATGTGAAGAAGGGGAAGAAGAAGGAGAACCATCGCTATGGTGATGTTTCTCACCTTCTCTTCTGTGGCTTCGGCCCCGATCGTGATGATGATCTAAGTGCCTGTCCTTGTCATGTGTTTTCATTCCCTCAATGAATAGTTAGCATTCATGGGGATCACAACCAGGGTTGTGTATTGTGGAGCGTAGGTTCTGATACCCCACCTCCTCACTATCATTAGGAGGGGGAACATCATTTGATGGAGAACCAGTTATAAGTGGTTCACCATCTCCAATTTCACTTAGGACGTGCGGAACCCCTTTGTCCTTCAACAATGTATGGTGGCTCTCCTACCTTAAGTCCCTTATACATTGTGCTTCTATGGGATGGTAATCCCTTGTGTCAAAGTCACCTATAACATATTCAGCATAGAGCTGTGTCATGCCTATCTGTGCAAGAGCACGAATAAGCATGTTAGGGACTGCCCGATCTAGAGGTAACACTATGTTACCTTGCAAGTCTCTCTAGTGCATCTGTTCATCCTGATGGAGGATAAAAGTAAAATCTGGTATATACTCATCGGGATGGGTATATACCACTCGGTATTGTTGAGGAACTGGCTAATTTTGGTTATGTGTTTTAGACTGCTGATTGTTTCTTGTATGATCCCTAGGTGGTGTAATGCTCTTATGAGAAGAAGAAGAAGACATTGTGTCTTATTCAGTGTGCTGATTAATCGTTATATAATTTTTCTTTTAATTAACCCTAAGGGTTCATTTAAGCTCCCAACAATGTGATTGATCTCCTATGTTCTACTTAGCACACAAATACTTAGTCCCCGGCAACAGCACCAATGATGAGTGGCGACGTACCCCTACACTCAACCATACGAATACGAGCGTAGCATGCACGATTTGGTTGAACTCCGCAAACTAAGTGCCTACACGCCTCATGGAACACTTAAGGTTAATTATTCGTTGTCTTCCCAAACTTACTTGTAGTTGTCACAGTTGTATGGTTAAGTAAGTCTGAGGTATATGATTTTTATGTCTTTTTGATTTTATCTCCTATGCTGATAAGGTGAAGGGTGAAGAGACTAATTAATAACTTTAACTAACTAACTAAGTCTTAATTAACCTACCATCAGCATCTGTTCCCACTTATTGTTCACACCCTGAACCAATGCAACCTTGGTTACCAAACGATAATCATTGCTGGGATCACCAAGCGTAACGCACCTACTCAAAGCGGTCGTACTGAGGCACTTAACTAGGAGAGAAGGGTTGAGAGANGTTCACTTTGGAGCTCCTACTGTGGGCACATGGAAAATATTCTATCTCTGGAGGGATCAAACTGCCATAGTTTCACTACGGTCTAGGCCTAGATGTGGAAACAAGGGAGAGCCGCCTCTTATTTATAGATTTGACAGCACACCATGATATCGCATACGTGATATCATGGGGGAAGACGCGATATGACATCCCATCAACATCTATGTAGTAGATAATAGTATCTACCGAAGGTTGCATCAAGGGATTCATGGTTCTCTTACTTCCATCCTTGGATCTATTTTATTATATCGAAAATTTTTAAATAAGTTTGGTATTTTTTGTTGAAGATCTCAAGCATTATGGACCACCAGTGGATTGAATCTAATTCCAACAATCTATACCAATTTTTAGCTTCTTCTATTAGTATCAAAGGAAAGAGCTTAAGCTTTTCCTACTTACTTTCAATGTTTTGTAAGGTGCAGGCATCATGGAAGGCTTATAACTAATGTTGTTGATCAGAATTATAGCCTCCCTTAAATTTAGGAATGTTATTCATATCAAGTCATTTGATGACACTTTCCCTTTAATGCCTATGAGATATTTGAATTACCTCCCTAATTTGTATCATGGCCCTAGTAACCAACAAGCGTTCATCATAATTAGACATGTCATGATGATAATCTCTATTTCTATTTGTTTGATAGCGATGGTCTTGTCTATGCTCACTTTGACGTCTTTCATCTTATCTTTTATCTCCATTTCTATTTCTATTGTGATTCCTTAATGGAGCTCTATCTATGTACCTATGTTCATCTTCGTCAGAACTAGATGTTGAAGATGAAGACAAAGATGACAAACTAGGGGAATCATCATGGCTCCTATATTTTTTGTTATGATCCCTTTATTCATCTCTTCTAAGTTTGGAGGAGGTCCTAAGCTTTGAGGCCCTCCTTGTTCTAGGGTTGGTCTCATCTCCTTTTGGGTTGTCTACAATAGTTGAATGTAGTTCGTGAATATAGTAAGGATCATAATGAACATATGACATCCCTACTTGTAGTGATTCACTTCAATTCTCTTTAATATAGATCCTACCATTTTTCCTACTAGTGTTCTCATCATGTGATGGATTATCAACTCTATGTGAAGAAATGTTTTTAATTAATAATGTCTATGACTTAAAATATTAATATTTCCTAAAAGATAAATTGTTAATGCTTTCACAATGATGATCTATAATATAACTAATCTAGATCACTAGCACCATCCCTAGTAATAGTGTTAATGATAAGTAATGGATATCCCCTATTCCCAACAATACGAATTACAGACATGTACACATGATTCAATCGAATTCTGTATATGGAACTAGTGTGATATCTAGATTGTTAAGCACACAAGTTGTTATCTTCTCACTTGGACTAGTGATGTTTTATCATGTATGATTTAGTCCAAAGTGAAGGATATACTTATTGATGTTGTGTGGTTCTTAAACTAACTGAATAATAATATAGAAATTAATTATTTAATCTAATTAACAATAAAATTAAATCCTAAACTATCCTAAGGATGATGAGTCTTCATTCCTAGCTTGTCATACACATCTTGAACTCATGTACCCACTACTAGGATTACCAAGTGTTATGCTACTAGGTGAAGCAAGTAATAATGTTGCTGGGATTACCAAGATAATACGTGTTTATGCTCGAAACTAGTCCTGCTCATTCCATTAATTGATTAATGTACATGGAAATATAAATATTAACTAAGTACATTGAAAATAAATAACATTGAAAGTAAATATATTCTAAGTCAAAGTACTACAATGAATAGAAATTAATCTCAATCTTATTGTCATTCATGGAATGTATCAAGGTATAATGCCACTCGAATAAGATTCCATACAATTAACTTAAATCCACACTGTGGGCACTCACTGACTATTCTCTAAGATTATAAAATAAAACTGTAAGAGTCTGGCTACACTACTAAACAAATGATGCCAAATATGCATTGGGTGCTTGCATATTTATAGGCAAATATAGGCATTGCATCAATGGGGATGCATTAATGCATGTTTCTTTGTCGACAAGGATGCATCAACATTGCTGAGTTATAACAGATGCAATATAGCACCTACAATGTAGTAGACAACATATGGTGTTTCATCAATAACATAAGCTTCCCACAATGGATCTATATAGCGTTGCATCAATATTTTTTCCATCTTCATCCTTGCAAAGGTGTACATTTGTGCTAAGAGAAGTTGCACAAATTTTAGCTTCTATCATGCCAAAATGCTTAAGCATCTACTAAATATATTTTGTTTAGGAAATGAAGGTTTCATCACTAAGTTGTTGAATATGTACGCCTAGAAAATGAGATAACTCTCCTATCATAGACATTTCAAACTTTGATTTCATTGCTTCAACAAATTCTATACCCAAACTTGAGCTTATTCCTTCAAACATTATATCATCAACATAAAGCTAAGCAACTAGAAAACATGTATTATCCATTTTAATATAAATAGTACTATCCAAAGGAGCCTTCAAATATCCATTTCAACTAGATAAGAGTTAAGCCTAACATAACACATTCTAGGAACTTATGTAACCAATACACATGATTTGGCTTTTCTGTGTCAACAAATCCTTCTAGCTATTTTGTGTACATCATCTATTTTAGTTCTCCATTTAGGAATGCAAACTTCACATCCATTTGATAAAGCTGCAAAACCTACCTACATTCTAATTGATTCCAATCTTGCCACTAGAGTAAATGTATCTTGATAATCAAGCCCTTCTATCTATGCAAAACTTTTGACCCATTTAGTTCTAGTAGCATTTGCTCTTTTTGAACATGGGACAAGTTCCCAAGTATTATTCTTAAAAACCTGCTTCATCTCTTCATCCATGACATTCTTCCAATCCTCACTCCATAGGAATTCCCTAACTATTAATGGAATGGAAAAGGCAAGATAACATACTAATAAGTCATGATCCATTGTTTCAGCTCTATTGCTCCTCATCCTCTATCTGAGAGGTGTTCTAAGAATGTCTACCATGGATCTGAACCTCTATATTCTCCTTCTTAGGCCATTTTCAGGTGTAGCCTCTTATTTTGTTTTTGCCTCATCTATGTCATCAATATCATTGGCTTATTTAGATGTCAAAATGTCATCATCACTTTCTTCTTGATATGCATTCATATCTTTTTGACAACTCATTAAACTTAACATGTGATGTTTCAACAATTTTTAATGTTTTAAAATTTAGGCAATGATAAGCTTTTCAATGGCTGAAATATCCAATAAACAAACCATCTTCACAATAATTATCAAGCTTATGGTCATTAACTTGATTTTTAATATAACACTTACTACTAAAAATTTTGAAATAGTGAACATTTGCAATTTTATCATACCACATTTGATAAGGAGTCTTACTATTGTCACCTCTTATCAAACATTTATTGCTAATGTATACAATTATTTTGGCTATCTCATTCCATAGATACTTTGGTACATTCTTCTAGTTCATCATTGATCAAATCATTTCAAGTACAATTATATTGTTTTATTCTACAACACCATTTTTCTCAAGTGTTCTAGCTAACAAGAACTGTCTCTTGATACCTGAATCCTTGGATAGTTCATAAAATTCATTTGAGGTGAACTCACCTCCATTGTTGGTCCTAATAACTTTGATTTTAAGCCTTGTTTTGGTTTCAAGCATGCTTTTAAATGCCTTAAAACATTTACAAATATCAAAATTTTTCTCAATATATGTTAGCCACAACATTCTAGTGTAATCATCAACAATAAGAAAGAAATATTTTCTTCCATCAAAACTAGCTATATCAAAAAGGTCATAAACATTCATATGTAGTAATTGAAGCTTATCTTTACAATGGAAATTTACTGGCTTAAAGGTAGCTCAATTTTGCTTACCATGTTGGCATGTGGAACATACTTCTTCAATATTACTTCCCTAGGGCCTACCTTTAACACTTTGAGCCTTGATCAAAGCTTGTATGTTTCCTGAACTCAAGTGTCCTATCCTTTTATCCCATAACCTACTACAACTCATCTTAGAAATAAGGATTAGACATTGGGGCTGTTCATTAATCAAATATAGATTATTACCTTCTCAACTAAAATAGGCTTTAAAATCCTTTTCTATATTCTCTAAAATACATTTATTGTGTGAAAAAAATATTATAATCTTCTTTGGATAACTTTCCTAAGCTTAATAAGTTATAATGTAAACCATCAACAAAGTACACATTGTGGACTTTAGAAAAATTATCATGAATCTTAACTAAGCCAATACCTCTTACCACAACTTTACCTTTATCTTCATTTAAAGGTATTAATGTGATGAATTTTGACCTATCACTAGTCATATGTTGAGAGCAACCACTATCAAGAAACCATGTCTCTAGATTGCAAGAGCTTTTTAAGGCTAACTAAACAAGGAGAGCTCTTCTATCAGTTGGTTTCCAAACTTGTCATCCTATTCTATTATTTCTTGAAAAGGGCTTAGTAGTATGGAAAAAATGCATAAATTCATAGTAAGGAAAAATTTTGGTTCTAAAATTTCTAGCTTTATGTCCTAGATTTCCACAATTAAAACAATAACCTTGAAAAGAAATTAGTTGTTGTTCTTGGGTCATACCTGATAATTGGAATTCTTAGAGTAGGAAGAATTCCCTTACCTATTTGTAAGCTGATGGTTCTTTACTATGGAGGTTGTGTTTGAATATATATCTTTTAGGGTTATGCTTTTATTGAAGACAACCCTTTTCAAAATTTATCCTCATAGCAAAGACCCCTCTTGTTGTCACTAAACTATCCATTATTAACAATGTCCTTGAGATATTCTAAGCTATGAGTGAACCTAACAAATAAATTAGTTGTTACCTAAGTAGCCTTACCTTTCATATCCTTCTTCCATACCAACACCTACTCTTTTAGTTTTAAGTTCTCTTGTTCAACTAATTTGAGCTTCATCTTATAGCTCTTGACTTCTTGCTCTCTTTCTTTTAAAATATTCTTCAATTTTTCATTAACTTTGACAACCATCTCCAATTGCTCCATTAGCCCTTCTAGATCGATGTCCTCAGCTTTTTCATATTCAGTTTCAACTATGTCTAATGCATCTGGTTCATCTTCATTTTTACTTGAACCAACAGTCTTAGGAGTATTAGACGTTCCTTGTTCATTTGGATTAGTATATATAACACTTGGAAAATCATCATCTAAATCATAAGCAATCATGGTTGGAAAAGATAATAAATCTTGTGTAACAATATTAGTGTTGTTACTTATTGTATCAACATAAGTAAAATGAGCAAATATGTTTTTCTCAACATTCTTAGTATCTACATTAATCTCTAAATGCTCTAATTGGTTTTGAATCTAGATTTTAATTTATCAAACATGTAGCAAGTGTTCTTTGGCTTGAAAATTGTTGTCTGATTTTTCTGATTTTCTTCAGCTTTCTTCTTCTTTGGATACTCAACAATCATATGACATATTTCATCACAATACTAACAAGAAAAATATTTCGTTAGCTTCTTACTAGCCTTTATATTTTGGAGTCTTCTAAGTATTCTAGCAAGATTAGCAATCTCCTTATTATAATTTGAATATGATGTTGATGATTCCTTCTTATGTTCATCTCTTTCAACTTTATCTCTAAAGGAAAATTGCTCTTATTGTTTGGAAATGCTACTTCCCCTTTTCTTGATTTTGAAGGAAAAAAAA
>MNCI01024342.1:22928-43297 GCA_015680685.1 Gnetum montanum | reverse complement strand
GATATGAAATGATTGAAGCCTTCCTCATCACTTCTAGGCTAGAGCCATCAACACTACTTGTTATGTGTCCAATAGAGTTTTGGTAAAAACATTCACTTCTAAAAATCCTTATGAATTATGGATTGGTAGAAAACCTTCAGTAGTTTATTTTCATGTTTTTGGTTCAAAATGCTATATTCTGAATGATAAAGATAACTTATGAAATCTTCATGAAAAAAATGATAAAGGAATTTTCTTAGGATATTCTCTAGCTAGTAGTGCATATAGAGTGTTTAACAAAAGAAAAAATATGATGGAGGAAACCATAAATGTCAAAATAGATGATTATGACATTACTTGTCTTCAACCTGATGATGAAACTATACCCATTCAAAAATTATCTAGCCCAACTTTAGTGCAAGATGACAAAAATTTGAAATCTAGTAGTAATCATGAAGAGGAAGAAAATGATAATGATCAAGAGATATCTCCCACTCTATCAAAAATTCCTAGACTTAGCAAAACTTACTCTCTTAATGAGGTAATTAGGGAAGTTCAAGACGGTGTTTGTACTAGAAACCAAATCAAAGAAAAGTGTGCCTTTTCCTCATATATCTCCCAACGTGGATGGATTTTTGCTATGCAAGATGAACTTATTTAATTTTCTAGAAATGATGTATAGGAATTAACACCTAGGCCCACTGATAAACTTGTTATTAGAACAAAATGAGTCTTTAGGAACAAGATTGATGATAATGGAAACATCATTACAAACAAGGCTAAATTGGTTGCCAAAGGATACAACCAACAAAAAGAAATAGATTTTGATGAAGCTTTGCTCATGTTGCTAGGTTGGAATCTATTATACTTATTCTTACCTATGCTAGCATTAACAACATCAAGCTCTATCAAATGGATGTCAAAAATGCCTTCTTAAATGAAAACATACAAGAAGAAGTTTACATTAAACAACCTAAAGGATTTATTAATTCCATTAAGATTAATCATGTCTAGAAGCTCAAGAAAGCTTTCTATGGTCTTAAACAAGCTCCAAGAGCTTGGTATGAAATGCTTTCTCAACACCTCACATTAAATGGTTTTGAAAATGATAAAATTAATGTTACATTATTTCTTAAAAGAGAAGGTAAATATCTTCTACTTATTCAAATCTATGTTGATGATATTATTTTTGGTGCCACTAATAAAATTATTTGTAACAAATTTTCAGATCTCATGTAGTTTGAATTTGAAATGAGCATGATGGGAGAGCTCAAAAAGTTTCTTAGGTTTCAAACCTATCAAACAACTGATGGAACCTTCATATGTGAAACCAAATATGTAAGAGATCGTTTTCTCAAATACGACTTAGCTGATGTCAAATACAACATAGTTGCACTTAGTCCATCTACTGCAAAGGTAAGGTAAGAGGTAAGCAATATAACTTTTTTGATCATAATATCTTCTCTATGCAATGTTGGATATGTAATGGGAGAGGTCATAAGGTCTTTAAAAGCCCTTATATTTCTAGGTTACAAGAAGAAGAGTCTAGTGAAGAAATAATAATTTTCGACATCTATAGAAGCTGGGATGATGAGAGAGAAACTAGCTATACACCTGAAAATTCTCATCATATATGCCTAGCCTTAACAAATCAGAAACCTATCAATGACTCAATATCTTAGGTTGGAGTTGAAGAAGATGAAATCACTTTGGAAGAAAGGTATGAGCTACTTTGTAATGAGGTAATTTCCTTCTAAAATTTATGCTTCAAAATGAAAGAAACTTTAGTTGATAAAAAAATAAAGATAGCAGAACTTAATTTTCATTGTTTATATCTTAAGAAAGAAAACTTAAACCTAATGATTGAGGTTCAAAACCCTAACAACTATTCTTATGTAGACTATCAAGGAAATATCAAATGTAAAGCTCAACTATTGATGAGCAGCGAAGTAATCCAACATCCAAACATACAAATTACAAGTGTTCATGTGTAACCCAATCATAATCTATTGATAGACAATGTTGGTATGCTAGTACTTGAGTTAAGTTTAAGATCGTTGTCTACCCATGTGGATCTAGTGAAGTACAAGCCCACCATGAGGCATATGATAATTGATGTTGAAAGGCCTGAAATGCTACTAAGCGTAGCCTTAATGAAAAGCAAGTAATTGCTAAGTCTACGTAATGATAAAAATGTAAATCTACTTTATCTTATGGAGATGATCATTCGGTCCTGATTTTCTATACACACCTTGGGCTTTGCATAACTATTACTAGGCTACCAAGTGTTATGCTTTTGGGAGTACTAAGAAATAACACTATTAGGCTTACTAAACGATTACACTTAAGTGCAAAAAATCAGTCATACTCATTAAGCTTAATAATGACAAGAAAAAGTAAAGTGCTTTGGAAAATTAAAGCATTAAGCTATAAAATAGGAAACATTATTCAAAGTAAAAATAACAAACACTAAGTGGATGTTGCAATGATGTGAAGTAATCTCGATCTTTATTTCTATTTGCAAATTGTGCCCAAGTACAATATGTTTGAATAAAGACTCAGTTCAACTGCTAGACATCACACTATGGGCATTCACTTTTATTGCTAACACTACAGGATAAAACTACAAGAGTTTTAGTAAGGTGTGGGAAGGAAAGTTAGTAGATCATGCATCCAAGTGTCATATTTAGATAGTTTCACACATCCTAAGACATCATATCAATGATGACATATCAAGGAAACCAACATTGGATCAATGACATCGTTAATACGATGTCATTACTATGATGTCACTTTGAGTAGAAATTTAATTTCATCATACCCTCACGACTAACTAGAAACGTTTCCTCAAATTAAAACAAAATGAGGATAGAGTCCCTTACAAAATTGAGAATTAGATTTGACTATACATGAATTACTAACTATATACATGACACTAAATTCCATAGTGGTGTTGGACAAGATTTAGACACAATTATTTGACAAAATAACAAAGCAAAACAAGAACTGAAGAAGCTTAATGTAACCTTAAGTACCCAATAGTGGTGGCTCCTCCATCAATTGCTTTCCTTTATTATCAAGCTTCTTAAATTGGTATCAATTTAGTAGTGCTTAAAGTTTTTCTTCCTCCATTCTAGGTTTATGTACCATTCATGCCTGTTGTGCAATATGTGATGGGGCTAGTACATTCCATGGACATGGCCACTACGAAAACATCTAATTATATTTTAAGCACCAAGCTACAAACTACCTCCATTCTTTCTTGAATGCTCCAAACATCTTCCATAATTTTTAATAGTCTAACATTCATTTAGCTAGGTTATTTGTGACATCTTTTTGGTCCTAATAGCTGGCCTTAACAACTTCTAGTTTTGAGCCTGCCACATGTAACTTTTGTAAGGCATCCTTCTTGTTGACAAACTCTTTCTCGTATAAAGAATATATGGCTGGTACTTGTTACTCAAATTCATTCCTAGGCCTACTTGCTATTAACATGGCTTAGTTAGCATAACAAAGGTTAGCTAACCCCATGTTCTCTATGAAGTCCTCAACCTAAAGGTCTTTATTCTCTATCTTCTCTTGGTCGACATGGGCAAGACTATCTAGAATGGGTTGCCAATCAGAATTCTATGCTTAAATTAAGTTAATCTTAGCTTTCACCATTTGGATTTCCTTCTATTTTATCTACTTATACATGTCCACTTAATCATGAAAATGTTCTTTGAGCCTTTCATGCTTCTTAGCTTCATTTTTCCATGAGCTTATTTCAATTGCATATTTCTATCTTATTTCATGTACCTCCTCCATTAAGATGATTTTGTTCTTCCTAGCTAAGTAGCTCATGTCCTAGTTGGCCCTCACCAATTATTTTATTTCTCCACATTGCTCAACTAAGCATTATTTACAACTAGCTATTTGTTTTCTTCTTGCAAGGTGATGAGTGCCTTGGCATGTACATAAGTTTGTGCTTCAGCAACTAAGGCATCCCACATAGCCTTCTTCTTCTCATGTTCCATCTTCATGTTGTGTTCACTAAGGTGATTATTGTGTTCGGTTCTAAAGTGATCCAATTGGTCAAGTGCAATAAATTGAGTGGGATCTCTCTTTTTTAGCCTTAGGGTCCAGAGCTCTTCTTGTAATCTATGAACTTCATTTTCAGCATAGTCCACCCTAGTTTTTGCCATGACCAACTTTTCTTTGGTGGATATGAGATCAAATTGAAATGTAGTGACATTGCTAGGGATGTCAAAAAGATTCTACATGACCTATCCTATCTGTAGTAGTCTTTAAAGTACATCTTCATGTTCTGTAGGAATCATTGAGGTAACACCTAACATTTGGGCATCTCTGGCTCTAAAACGATTGGCTAGTAGCACAATAGAAACATGAAAATATTCTTTGATGTAATCTATGGTCACTTCTATAGCTCTTGCTACATCTTGATGCTACATAACCACTACTATGGCTCCTTCTTTAATCTCCAGCATCACTTAAAATGATATACTATTTCCAAAAAAATTTTGTGACCATTCCCCTCCTCCTCCTGTCTATAATGAGATTTGGCCAGTGGTAGCATTTATTGAGATTCTTGGCCTAAATACATAATCAATTACTTTATAGAGGTTATCTCCCTCACTTTTTCCCTATGTGATAGTCTCTACAATTTGCTACAGATGATTTATTGATGGCCTATAATATTTTGGCAACTATGGTGGAACTTGTTGTTCTGGTTCTTGTTATTTTTGTTCTTAATATTGTTGTTGTTGTTGCTACTAATCAGTTTTCTGTTGGGTATTGAGTCCTACTTGCTACTAATGAACAATAGTTTAGATGGTTTTAGTAGGAGCTGATCTTGTTGCTCCCCTAGTACCTACATGTTTCTCCACCTAATCTTTCTTTGGTAGCATTGGCTTTAAAATCTCAACATAGGAGTCATTTTGTGCTTTTCTTAGAATATCATTGGTGTATCCTAATATGCTTGCTTATTCGCACAATTTCTTGATAAGGCAAGGGAATGGTAGTGTAGGTTTTCCTGGCTTCTTCTCTTTAAATTACCACTAGATTTTGAGCAAGTAAAAATGCATAATGTTGGCATTGAATTTTCTCATCAAAATGGCACTTCCTCTAGCTGCATATGTTAATATTCTGTTCAATATCTTTGTAGGAAACAAGTGATATATGTCAATCTTGAAATAAATTTTTTCTTCAATAGTCAACTCACTATATTTTTTGTCATCCTTTCCATAGGCTTTGTGTAGCCACAATCTCTTAGTATCAATGTTAGACCTTATTGATAATTATGTAACATTATCTTCTTCATTGGAAAAATTTAGAGCTTTAGCTATCACCTCTACTAAGTAGGATACCGAGACTCCCTTGATCTTCATTGTAGCATCTACTTATTTATTTTTCAAAAATTGGAGTATCTCCCCTAAGTACCAATCTCCATTTCTTATCAATGTGGACCACAAGCGAGATGATTGGAGTTGTGTCTTGATAGCATCTAGGGAAAACTCCATGAATGAACCAAATTTAAGTTTCACAATCACTATGGACATGAAGGACTTCTCTTGAATGGCCTAGAGGCATTCATGTGATAGCGTGAGTTGCTGTCCTTGTTCTGGAACTTATGGTGCCTTAACCTTTACTTAGGAAAATTAATTGTTAGTAGGTGTTTGTTGATGAATGCTAAAGGATTGAGCCTCCTACTCTACATTTTCTACCAGTGGAGTTTGTTCTCCAATGCAGCCACTCCCCTGGCTTCTTAGTCTTTTGATTCTTAGTTGTGAAGGTTCTTCCTCTAATATCCTTTTTGGTGCCATTTGTAATTCATAAGGATTAAAGATCATTAAAATGTTCATATTATTTCCATATAAGTCTTTTCCTTACTCATTCCTTTTATTAGATCAAGTGCTTCCTTTATTATGATTATAGAGTTAGAGAAAATTCAAAAAAGAAACCCTTTGAATGTTATGTCTTTAGTTTTCATAACCTCTCACTTAATATCTCTTTGGCTCATAGTACCTTAGGATTAATTGGAATTAATTATTAGACGAGTTTATTAGACTTATTTAGCCCAAATGTACTAAGTTTATTTGTGTTCTATCTTACTTACCCTTATAAACTATCCATTGAAGTTGGACAATTTTTTTAACATTTGGCTGAAATTTTCCTTAATATCACCCCCATGACTAAGATGAGCACTCTAGGATCAAATGGATTCAAAAATCACAAAGATTTGAGTTATAGGATGCAAGTTATATCTTGGGGAATGTAGGAGATCAAAGCATAAAAGAAGAAAATGAAAAAATTCTTCTTATATCAAATGATGAAAATGAAAAAATTTTCTAACTCTCCACCACTATATATATAGAATTTTTGTTGCATGATATTGTTGATTCAACATCGAATCAATGACATATGAGGGCCTCATACATCGTATCAACAACATCATTGCAAAAATTTTCAATTTTTATGTTTAATTTTTGGTAGAAAAATGAGTCAAATGGAAGGATAGGAAGATATTAAGCATTCCTAGATGGTCTTGGAGTAGATATGATGCTCTGTTTGTGAAAAATAGTTTTCTAAAGTTCATAAAGAAGGGATATTAGGCTATGAAAGTCTATTAACTGTATATAGGATGGACAAGATGGATGATGAATTCTTGGTGTTTGAATGGAATGATTGGATGTTAAGGAAAGCATTTATTGATATTTATTCACTTTAGAAGACTCAAGACAATGTGGAATTACTTGCCAAGTATAAGATATAATAGTTATACAAGTGGGTCCTCCCCAAAAAAGACCCCAACCATTAATTCCCTTATATAACCACACCTAAAAATATCCTTAGGCACTCAAGGAGTTGAATGTAACACATACCTATTTAGCAAAACACACATATTAGTATCACCAAGTTGGGAAAATTACTCTATGTCATACAAAACCACAAGTTATAATTAAATATAAAATGAAGTGAGATGCATCATAGAAATGATTGTAGAGAATCAATATGTGAGGTATCTTATCATAGGCATAATGAATTCTTGCATTTTATTAGTAGTTAAAGTGATCATTAGCTTTTTGTCCAAGATTCAAACCAAGTCCAAATCACATCCAATGACATCACATTGTTTCACCTCTTAAATTTACAACCATAAGACTATCACCATTGTAGGGAGTATCATCACTTGGTGTTTTGTTCAAGGAAGGACTTTATTCATTGCACTTTTTATTTTTATTTTTGTTTTCTATGAAATTTTGGAGAAGATGCCTACCTTCAAGCATGGGTAACATGTCTTTCTAATGGAACCCCTAGAAATTTATTCTATGCATGTATTTCAAAGAAGATGCCTACCTTCAAGCATGGGTAACATTTCTTTCTAGAGGACTTCCTTCAAGCATGGGTGACATGTCCTTACAATGACATGGTAAGGTGGCACTTATTATACTCTTACTCCCATTTTTTGTTAGATCTACAAGGTATTATTACAACCTTAGAAACATGATAGAACATATAGCAGTGATCCAAGAGATTCCACAAATCCCCTTGATATAACACCCTTCACATTCCCACTTGGTTCTTCACTTTTCAATCTAGGTATAATGATCACAAGTTTATTCTTAGTTTCATGATGGAAAGAATATCATTATGGCCATGGTACGAACCTCTTATTGTTGGAATGAGTGGATGGATATTGTGGTCTTACTATATAAGTAATCGATCCCTTATGACTTGATAACATAAAGAAATCTTCACCTTATTGAACAACATCTTACCATATTCTTGGTATATTTTATTAATAGATCAAAAACATATGTACAAGATGAAAATAAGGTATGAAAAATTGTAAAAGATAGTAAGAATGAAAAATGTTAAAAGAATGAAAAATCGTCAAAGAATTGGAAAAAGTTAAAGAATCAAGAAATTAGCAAAATTTGAAAAGTACAAAAGAATGGGAAAAATATATCAAGAAAATAGAAAAGTAGAAAGAAAATTAAAATTCAATAAAGTACCTATGTGTCTAAATAGACACCCCCATTACTATTATTAGGATCAACTATTCTGAAGAGAGAATAGGTTGAAGATGGTTGGATAGATTGGGTAGATTCCTTGAGAATATTAGGATATTCATGATAGGGTTTGACTTATTGGATGTTGACAAGAATTAGCTTATGTGGTTTAGATGGGTGATGAATGTGTAAGGCTCCTAAAGGATAAGTTGATTGAACAATGTATTTTCCTTTCCAAAGCATTTAAAATTTAGCCTTTTGTGGCACATGATTAGGATTATAATAAAGGACCTTATCTCCTAGTTGTATTATCACTTTTCTTATTCATTTGTCATGTCTATGTTTGGAGTAATTCTTATGGACATCATTGTGCATTAGTACTAATAGCCTATTTTCATCCAAAAGGCTTAGGTTCATCAATTGTTCCTTTTGGACTAGGCTTAGACTTAGGTCAAGTTCATTGGTAATAGCTAAAGTTTGGAGCTCTACCTAGATAGGGAGCATTGGTAGTTTTTTATAAACTAGCTCATATGGTGAATATCTAATAGGTAATTTCCATGATGCCCTATAGGCCCATAGAGCATTGTTAAGTTTAGTGCTCCAATCCTTCCTGAACTTACTAACTATCCTAGTTAAGATTCTAGCACTTTTAGGATTAGTAACCTCAATTTGACCATTGGATTGGCAGTGATATGGTGTAGTTAGTTTATGGTTGACCCCCAATTGTTGCATGAGCTTTTAAAAGGTAGCACTAGTAAAATGAGTTCCATTGTCTGATATAAGCATTTTGGCTATGCAATCTTTCACTGTGGTTGCCTCTACCCACTTAGTACAGTAATACATAGTCATGATAATGTATGCTTTTCCATTTGACATAGGTGTTATGGGTTCCATAAAATCAATTCCCAAAATATTAAATGGCTCTACAGGTTGTATCCAATGCTATGGCCCTTCATTTCTAGCCTTGATTCCTCCATCTCTTTAGCACCTTTCACAAGACTATGCAAAGTTGTGGGAATCTCTAAACAAGGTAGGCCAAAAGTAGCCTACCATTATCGGTTTTAGTATCATTCTATGAATTGCATAGTAGCCACCACATGGGCCTTCATGGACATCTTGTAAGATTCATTTTTGATTACACTCCAACACACACCATCTAACTAACCCATCTACATAAATCTCCATGTATTGATTTCCATGTATCTCTTTACTTTGTGAAGGAATTGCTCACTTTTCTTTCTGCTTCATTCAACTAGAAGTTCTTGTGTACTCAAGTAAGTCATGTACTCAACCATCCATGACTTCTCCATTGATTCTATAGCCATGATTGTTTAAGTAAAAAAGTTCCCATTCAAGAATTGGTCAGATAATGGTTTTGTATACTCCTAGAAATCCCATTTGAGCCTTGAAAAATGACCAGTAACAACATTTTTAGTGCCCTTTTTATCAATCATTGTGATGTTGAATTCTTGCAAAACCATGAGCCATCTAATCACCCTGGGACTAACTTCTAGCTTGTTCATGAGAAAATAGATATGACATCTTTTACTATTGGTGGCCTTTAAGTAATGTTTTGAATGACTCTTATCTTGTTAGGATCCACTTCTATGTTCTTCTAAGAGATTCTATGCTCCAATACTACCCATCTTGGACCATAAGATGGCTTTTCTGCTAATTGAGCTTGAGATTTGTTTCTACACATCACTTCAATACCTGCTCTAAATAGTCTAGTGCTTATTTAAAATCTAGCCCATATGTCAAAAAATCATCCATAAAAACTTCACCTCCATTTCCTATTTTCTTTTGGAAGATATTAAGCACAAGTCTATGGAATGAAGTAGGTACATTACAAAGACCTAATGACATCTATTTATGGACAAACATTCCCCTTGGACTAGTGAACATTGTTTTCTCCTAGTCCTTGAATGCAATGCAGATTAATTATATCCACTGTTTCCATCCAAAAAATTGTAGTACTCATGTCCTGTGATAGTATCCAAGAGCTTGTAAAAAATGGCAAAGGAAAGTAATCCTTGAATGTAGCAGTGTTTAACAATCAGAAATCAATGCACACTTTCCATTTTCCCCCCTTCTTTGAAACTATCACTAAAGGACTAACCCATTCACCATCTACAATGGGATAAATGAATCCTACATTTAGTAACTTTTCAAACTCCTACTTAACTACTTGTTTCAGTTTGGGATTAAACCTTCTTTGGGTTTGGCGTTGTGGTTTGATCATTAGATTGGTATATATTTGATGTTGAAAAATTCTTAGATTAATATCTATGATCTCATCATAAGACCATGCAAATGCCATCAACCACTTATTCACAACTTCTAATAACTTCTTCTTCTACTCTTCGTTCAGGTTCATGTTCATTATTACTAGCTTCCTATTGTTTAAGAAATCATATTCTAATGCTATTAGTAGGGCCTTTAATTCTAATGATTTTGGCTCTATAGTGTCTAGGATTTCTAACTATACCTAATCTATTTCTTCTTCTCTACCTTCATGTGAATAAGAATGCCTCTTTCTTAAGTATTCCAATCTATAAGTTTCTTCTACATAAACACTTATGCTTTGATTAGTTGATTAATGTATTTGCTAGATTCCATCTCTACATCTGTACTAGCCACTAGGTGCCTTCTTGTTGAGTGGTCATCGTATACAGACACTTTTGCACACACATTTCCTCTATATAAATTTTTCATGCTTTAGTATTTTTTTTGTTGAACTTCCCATATCCTTCGCATGTAATAGCATCCATTATCATGGTATGCGATACATGGAACTCTGCATCTCTAGATGATTCCTGCTTTCTCCTTCTTGGAAATTTCCATAGAATAATCTTGAACACCAAGCTTAGCATCAATAGTGCTAAGCCATGCCCTTGCCATTATGATTAGAAACTCTCCCTTGTTTTAACCTACATGAATTACCAAAAAATCTACATGGTAGGACCAAACACTAATGGTGGTGATGTTTTAACCTACATGAATTACCAAAAAATCTACACGGTAGGACCAAATACTAATGGTGGTGATCATTCACTTGTCCTAGTGGAACCATGATCGACTAGTCTATAAGCTCTAACCAGATGTTGCTCTTCTTCAACAGTGGTAGATTCCAGGCCTAATACATGTCTTGTGATATCAGGTTTACTTCTAACTCAAAATAAAGTAGAGCCTTGCATGGTTTTTGCCTTCCTATTTGTAGGTACACTAAGGAACTTCTTAGATCTATCTGCTTTTGAGAAAATGCTCCTACCTTAATCCAGTGAGTGATGGTTTGCATCATCATGATAATCATGATATTTGCATTAGCTAATGAAGCAAGCTTATGATCTCTAAGAGGACTAAATGTAGATGGAGAAGGAGTAGATGAAATCCCCATCCTTCAAATCTTTTTTGGGCTCGTTTGAAAGAACAATCATTTCCTTGATTGTGGTTCATATGCAATTACTTCCTCTTGCATGTTAACCACCCTAGTTGCACTTTTCTATTATAGTTAAGATGGTATTTCCCCCTGCATTACAGGAGGTGGCACTAGTGGTAAAAACTTGGGATGTTGATTTGAGGAACCAGTTGCTTGTGGATGCATGTATGAGTTTGGGTCTATCCATGGTGATGTCAGTCTATGGTATTTGACTAGCTAATATTATGGAGCTTGAATAGATTTATTACCTAGAGAGATTATATGTTGGACATAGTATCCATAAGGATTAGGCTGTCGATATGAATACTATTGATATGATGGTCACATAGCCCATGAATGGGATCTTTTCCACTACTAATGATATTGCTCTTATGGTTGTGGATAGGCTCCACTAGGATAGTATGTTGATTGGAGTGCTTGCTTGTAGTTACCTTGAGGATAAGGTAACTACATGGGCATTTGCTTCTTGACAAAATTAGGATTAAGTGCATATGTCGTTGTCTCTTGTAAATTTTCCATCATAGGACAACATCCCTTAGGATGTTCATATTGGCACACTGCACATCCTTCCTCATCCTTAGAGCTCATTTCTAAACATTTAGCCACTGAAGTAACTTTTCTCTTTCATCCAAAGTCTCTCTTCTTCTTTTTGTTCTTACCTTTGTTTAAGACTTGCTTCGTTGATTCCTCCATAATATTTAAGATTATTGTTAACTTTTCATCAACTAAATCCTACATCTTCTATACCTTAGCTGCTATGTCAATGATAGATTTCTGAATGGGTAGAGTCTTTTTCTAAATCACCTGATCCAAGGTCTCTTCTTCTTGTGGGTTACAAACTCTTGCATCCCTTTTCTAGATGGATGGATCTCTATTGTATTCTTCTACTAATTCTCTTTTCTTTAATTCACCCTCTTCCTTGGCCACTTGATCAATTAACCTTTATATTCGATGGGTAGATATCTCAGACAATTAGCCTTTCGCATAAACCCCAAGGGTCTCTTGAGTCCTATTTTGAAGCCCATCAACAATGTGCCTTGGTTGCTCCCATTGAGAAAATCCATGGCCTAGGCACCTGTTCAATAGTGAATAATATCAATCCATTGTTTCATCAAGGGATTCAAGGATCCCTTGCTTCCATCCTTAGATCTATTTTCATAGGTTGGAAACTTGAGAATAAGTTTGATATTTGTTATTGAAAAGCTCCATCATGATACTCCATCTCCTAATTGATTTCGATTCAAGTGATCTGTACCAGCTTTCAACTTCTTTCACAAGTGTCCTTAGAAACAACTTAATTTTTTTCCACTCACTTTCTATGTTTTTTAGGACACAAGCATCATGGAATTATTGAAGGTGGTGTTAAGGATCAACATTGTAACCATCATAAAATATGGGCATGTTATACATGTATAGCTACTTAATGTGACTATCCCTAATGTGCCTATCTGGTATATAGATAGCTTCCTAGATGTTGCCAACAAGGGTTCATCATCATGATCAAGTTCATGAGCTCTATAGTGATGTCTCCTTTGATGCATATACCTCTCTCACTTCTCTCTTCAATCCCTATGCCTTCTTGCTTCATGGTCTTCATCTTCCTCATTAGAGTATATTGGGTGGTGGTCACAATCATCATGAGTTCTTTTTTCTTTCCTATCATGGTCTCGGTACCTCTTTCTCATCCTATTAGAGCCCATCAACGATCATGAGGATGAAGATATACAGTATGAGAACAATGTCAACTTGTTCTCCCTTGATGACTTTAGTATTCCTCCTTATGGGATTCAGCAAAAACTCTTGGCTTTGAATTATGCCTATACTTGGAGTCTGTTGCCTCCCTTCGAGGTATCTCTGTTAGGATGGAATGTAATTAAACTTTGACAAGTTCTTCAATTTTGGATGATAGCCATTTGAGAAGGATCCTCATGATTTTGATGAAGTTTTTCTATGATAAAGGAATCACCATCAGGTTCTTCTAGGATAACTAGATCATTAACCTACTTCCCATTATTATGTGCATGCTTAACTTATATCAAAACATATCTCTTCCTTTGTGCCTTTGTGGGTTGATAGGGTCTTGTCATGTGCCTAGTCACATGGTACCCTTCTTGTACATGGTTCAGGTTCATCCCCCTCAAGGTAGTGTGAAGAATGCTAAGTGCTAAACATTTTGGAGCTAGGACTATGTTGCCCTATATGTCTCTCCACCTCATTTGCTCATCTTGATAAAAGATGAAAGTAAAGTCTAGATGGTATGGATCATTGTGAGCCTATGTACTTCTGGTTTGCATGGGCATCCCCTAGTCTTCTTCATTACTAGTTCTGTTATTGTCTCTTTGTTTCTCTTTGGCACATGGTGATTTGTCTTTAAGTGAAGCCATTTTTAAATTGTGATGCTTATTAAGTGTGTGTGTTCAAGTTTATTTAAGGATTATAAGTTTTTATTTTGAATTCCTGATATAATGAACCTTATGAAATTCCTGATGAGTAGTGGAGCAATTCAACACCTAACCATACAAGTTATGAGTATTCAAATGCAACCCGATCGTAATTTCTAGATAGACAATGTTGGTATGCTAGTAATTGAGTTAAGTTCAAGACTATTGTCTTTCCACATGGAGCTAGTAATGTACAAGTGTATGGTTTAGCTTAGCATGAGGCATATGATAGTTGATGTTGTAAGGCCTAAAATATTACAAAGCATAGCCATAATGAAAAGAAAGTAATTGCTATATCTAAGTAATGATAAAAATGTAAATCTACTCTTGCCTATGGTGATGAGCATCCAATCCTAATTTTTCATACACACCTTGGGGTTCACATAACCGTTATTGGGCTACCAAGTGTTTTGCTACTAGGCATACCAAGAAATAACACTACTAGGCTTACCAAACAATTACTCTTAAGTGCTCAAAATTAGTCATATTCATTCTACTTAATGATGACGAGCAAATGTAAATTACTTTGGAAAAGTAAAACATTAAGCTAGCAAACAGGAAACATTATTCTAAGTAAAAATAGTAATCTCTAAGTGGATACTGTAATGATGTGAAGCAATCTCAATCTTTATTTCCATGTACAAACTATGCTTAAGTACATCTGTTCAAATAAAGACTTCATTTAGCTACTAGACATCATACTACGGGCATTCACTTCTATTGCTAACACCATACGATAAAACTACAAGAGTTTTAATAAGGTGTGGAATGAAACATTAGTAGATCATGTGCCCAAGTATCATATTTATAGGATTGCACAAATCCCAAGACATTGTATCAACAATGACGTATTAAGAAAACCAACATCAGATCAATGGCATTGTTGCTACAATGTCACTTTCACCAAAAATTTGACTTCATCAACTATGAAAGACAAATTCAAAATAAGAAGAGAGTTCAAAATAAAAGTTATCATTACATTAAAGCATCATCAAACTTTATGAATCACTTTCCCAAGTTTGATCATTTAGCTAAATTTAAGAAAATGATTTGTTTCTATTATGGGAAAACTAGACATATTTAGTCTTTTTGTTATTTATGATTAAAAAACTATACTTGGTCCTTTCCAAAACAACCTAGAAAAGATGTATTTCAAGAAAAGAAAGTTTTAAAGAAAAAAAACAAGAGTTATAAAAAAGGAATGATTGCATAAGCTTGAATCTCTATTGTAAAAAGGAGCACTTGGTACATTGACAACAGATGTTCACAACATATGGCAACAAACAAATCTCAATTTGTACATTCTTTAGAACAAAAATATGGAATTGTGACCTTTGGAGATGACATAGAAATTCAAATCAAAGGTATCAGTACCATTGGAGGTAAGAATCAGCCTATTGTTAAACAAGTGTTTAATGGTTGAAGGTCTTAAACACAATCAACAAGTGTTTGTTTGTTTGTTAAACAAGTGTTAGTCAACTTTGTGATTCAAATTTTAATGTTACCTTCTATTTTTGGAGATAACCCTAACCTTGAATCCAAGTGCTTAATTAGCAATACAGGTGATGTTCGCATGTGGCATAGGAAACTAGGTCACATCAACAAAGAAGTTCTTCAAATCCTTGTCTCAAAAGATATGATTCGAGGGTTATCCAAACTTGTCTTAAACAAGCATTTATTCTTGAATACTTGTGAAGCATGTTAAAAAGGAAAGCAAACAAGGATAAGGTTTGGTAAGAAACACTACATCTCTACCTCTTGTTCTTTAGAATTACTTCACATGGACAAGGTTGGTCCCTCTCAAACTCTTCGTTTGGGAAAGAAAATGTACTTTTTAACTATGGTTGATGATTTCTCCCAGTTCACTTGGGTTATTTTATTATATCACAAGGATGAAATTTTTGATCATTTTATGATAAAATGTGATCAGATATAGAATGAAAAGGAATATAGTGTCAAAGTCATAAGAAGTGATATTAGGGGAGAGTTCAAAAATGCTAAATTTGAACAATATTTTCAAATGAATGACATTGTACATCAATATTTCACCCCCAAGACTCCTCAATAGAATGGTATTGTAGAAAGAAAAACAAGATTTTGAATGAAATGGAGAGAACAATCTTGAATGACAAAAACATTCATTATCACTTTTGGCCTGAAGTAATCAACATTGCTTGCTATGTCTCTAATAGAGTTCTAGTAAGAAGATTTACTACTAAAAATTCTTATGAATTATGGACTAGTAGAAAGCCATCTGTTGGTTACCTTCATGTTTTTGGTTCAAAATGCTATATTCTAAATGACAAAGATGCTTTGAGAAAATTTGAAGCCAAAATTGATGAGGAAATTTTTCTAGAATATTCAATTGTTAGTAGGGCTTATAAGGTGTTCAACAAAAGAACCAACACTGTGGAAGAAAAAATAAATGTTAAAATAGATGATAGTGATGGTTCAACTCCACAATGTGATGATGAAGAAGTTCTTGTCCAAAATATACCACTTCCCACATACAAACTGATAAAGATTCTAAAATAGGAAGTGAACATGAGGACAATTCTCCAATTCATTCCAAAATGCCTAGACTCTGCAGATCATACTCTCTTAATGATGTTATTGGACAAGTAAAAGATGGAATCTAAACTAGAAGCCAAACAAAAGAAATATGTGCTTCTGCTACCTATCTTTTACAACTTGAGCCTAAAAATGTTAGAGAGGCATGCAAGAAGAGCTAAATTAATTCATTAGAAATGATGTGTGAGAATTAACTCCTAAACCTAATCATAACCATATTATTGGAACAAAATGGATGTTTAGGAATAAGACAGATGAAAATGGTAACATCATCAAGAACAAAGTAAGATTGGTTGTTAAAGGATACAATCAACATGAGAGAATTGATTTTGATAAAACCTTTGCTCTTGTGGTAAGACTTGAGTCAATTAGACTTCTTTTAGTTTATGCAAGTATCAAAGGTATCAAGTTGCATCAAATGGATGTAAAGAATGCCTTTTTGAAAGGGACTATTCAAGAGGAAGTTAATGTTAAGAAACCTAAAGGATTTGTAGATCATATTCATCTAAACTATGTTTTCAAATTAAAAAAGGCTCTCTATGGACTCAAACAAGCCCCTAGAACTTGTTATGATAGACTCTCACAACATCTGATGTTAAATGATTTTGAAAGAGGTAGGGATGATGCTAATTTATTTTTTAAAAAGAAGGTAAATATTTACTCATTGTGCAAATTTATGTTGATGATATTATATTTGGTGCTACTAATGAAATTTTATGTAAGAAGTTTTAGATCTTATGCAAATGGAATTTAAAATAAGCATGATGGGAGAACTCAACAACTTCCTTGGATTTCAAATTAGCCAAACTAAAGATGGGACCTTCATTTGTTAAACTAAATACATCAAAGATCTATTAGATAGATTTAAATTGCTAGATGTAAAGGCAAAGATAACACCTATGGCTACAAACTTCAAGCTAACCAAAGATGAACAAGGAAAATATGTTGATCTCAAGCTTTATAGAGGTATGATTGGTAACTTACTATATTTAACTACTGGTAGGCCTAATATAGAATTAAGTATTGTAATATGTGATACGTATTAAGCTAATCCCAAAAAATCACATTGAAAATTTTAAAAAAATTCATTATTTAAAATGTACTACTAACTGAGAACTTTAGTACTCAAAGGACTCCATACTTGATCTTGCCAAGTATTGTGATGCACATTGGGTAGGTTGTGGATCATAGAAGCACAAGTGGAAATTGCTTCTTTCTAGGAAGAAGTTTTTTTTCTTGGATAACAAAGAAGAAAATCTCTTCAACACTTTCTATAGTTAAAGTAGAATATATTTTAGTTGACAATTGTTGTGCACAAATTCTACAAATGAAGAAAACTCTCATGGATCTAAAGATCCAATTAGTTCACATGCCTATATGTTGCAACAACTGCAATGCTATTAGTATGATGAAGAATCTTATTCAACATTCTTGTACTAAGCATATTAAAATTAGCATCATTTCATACAAGAACATAATTAACTTGGACATCTAAAGTTATAATACATTGGGGTAAGATGGTCAACTTATTGATGCTTTCACCAAGCCTCTTGATGAATGATGACTTACTACTTTGTGTACAAACATGGGAATAGAACCTTGTCCTATGAAACTTATGTTTTCATAATTCTATCAAAATGTGTATGTGTGTGCGTGTACGTGCGCAAAGGAGTTTACGAGGGAATTTTCCAAGGAAACTTCTTTTTGATGATGCTCAAAAAAGAGGAGTGTGTGTGTGTGTGTGTGTGCACGTGCGTGCGCGAAGGAGTTTAGGATGGAGTTTTCCAAGGAAACTTCTTTTTGATGATGCTCAAAAAAGGGGAGTATGATTTGTTGTATTGCACTTTTACTTGCTAAATTATGATGTTATGCTAATCCATTTTGTAAGTTTTGGACATCACCAAAAATGAAGAGATTGTTAACCTTTTGGTATATCAAAAATCTTAGTAAATGAAAAAAAAGTGGAATGTGCTTGAGGAATATTGTAGGACTAAAGATAAGAGCTTGACAATAGTATAATGAGATCAAGATGGAAGGATGGTGAAGATCAAGATTAGGTTGAGACCAAGATGAGAGTTGAGTTGTTAATTTGTTTACCAAAGTCTCAATAAACAACATAAGAATGAAAGATGTCTACAAGCCAAAAACAAGGTGTTCCAATATCTGCCAAGACATGCCAAAAGCTCAGCAAACATCCTAATGGTAGAGCTCAGGTTTTAGGCCACACATCCCAAAAGATCAGTAGATATGCAACCAAATATTACTTCCCACAAATACCTGATCAAAATCATGGATAGAAAAGAAAGACAACTATGAAGTAAATTAATTGCTAAAGTAAAAATTCATTGAGAAAAGCATGGGAATCAAGAGGCAACTTAGAAAATTGAGTTAGATATGAGAACAAAATTTCCTCTCATTTTCTAAGAGGAAAATTCTTAGAGGGGAGAAAATCATAGTATAATAATTTACAAAGTTAGTAATTAATTTAATAAATATAATTAATTCTTTAATACTGTCAGATGCATTTTAATGAATTAGCTCTAATATTCTTGGTTAAATCATAGGATTACATTACTATCATTACTATTGTTGTTGTTGTTATTAATAGTTTTCTACACAAGTGAATGCAATCCGATTGCTAGGATGTTTTGTTAAAGTTTTGTATCCTTTATTTTACTACTGCTAGAGCTTAATCATAGGTCTACTTTATATTTTATGATTAATTGTTAAAATATAATTACTCTAAGAATTTTTTTTATCAATTATCATTCCTTTCCAAGTGTTTGGCTATTTAAATTAATTTTTTTATGTACATTTATGCTTAATTATGCACATCTAGTTATGCATTTTTTATTTTCATTATCTATTTGTGATTATATAGTACTCTATTCATGGAGCAATTATGGATCCTAACCCTACTCAAAACATCAATTGTTACTTTTTGTTATTAAACTAGGTTTTGGAGCTCATTTTTAATTATAATTAAATATTACACAAATCATCTTTCTTAAGGAAGTACCTTAGGATGATGTCCCACCTAGAATCTAAGTTTACTAATGTGTCTGAGATGTTTAAAAATGTAGGTTTTGATCCTTGGTTCACTGTAATCAAAGTTACAGTGTTCAAGATATCGCATTTTCTAGTTTGTTTAAAATACTAAAAAGTTTTAACATTTGAATTAGGAGACCATGTTAAGTAATACCAAGATAATATTTCAGCATACAATTAGGTAGAGCACTTGATAAGGATTCCATAGGTTTAAATAGAATTTGATTTGGAGTCCCTGTATATGTGTTAAGAATGTTGGAGTGTGAGAGTATTACTAAAGAAAAAATAATAAGAAATGGACTTATGAAAATTATTTAGAAGAAAAAATATTTTAAAAATTATTTTTTAAAAAAATGAAAAAGGTCAACTCCAATTTATAATGCACGGTCACATGCATAATGCATATAACGTATATGAATATGATGCATATTACCTTTTCTCTGCCACATCACATTTTTTTCATCATCTCATCCTTTTCACCATTTGGTTTACAACTCTCCTTTTTGCAAAATAGTGATCTATCACATTTTTCTAAAAGACATTTTATACCCTTTCTTCTTCGTTTTGAAGTTGATTTGAGCTTGGTTTCTTCTATTCTTTTCCTTAAAAATAGGTAGTTGCCTTAGATACATCTTATCATAGTTTGAAGAAGGGTTTTAGGTGTGACACCCTAAGCAAAGCAAAAACTAATTGAGAGCATTAAGTGGGAAAGGAAGACATAAGAAAATTCTAGAAGCCTTGCCAACACTAGTCAGGAAGTTTATTTTATTTTCCTTTCACATGGTTGCCCCATATTGCTATGGATTTTCTATCTCTCCTCGCTACTTCATGGTCTTCTATTATTCTTCTACAATTTTAATTAATATGCCAAGATTCTAC
>MNCI01024342.1:0-19666 GCA_015680685.1 Gnetum montanum | reverse complement strand
TAACAGAGTGTAAACCTGGCCTTGAACAAAAGACTTAGTAGAATATACAGGAAGTCGCATATTACGCTGCTTAAGCTTCTTCCTATGCCAAAGCAACTATCTTTCTGATGCTGGTCTGTGTTTAAGCAAAATCACGCTAAGCGCCATTACACTACGTTGCGTGATATAGCGTAAACAGAAAAAGCATAGAAAGATTAGGAATCTGTCCGAGAAGCCGAGGACTCGATGCTATGCACCTCTTGGCGTTGCTCTGTCTTAGTCTCCCTTCTGGAATTCTGACATGCGCCCTTGCGTGAATTGCAAATCTTTTCCTGAGGCCGACTCGCAATTCTTTACGGTGTTTCAATGGCCCCTCTTTGTTGATGATTGGAGGGCTTACCCGAAAGACATCGACAAAGAATACGAAACACCGGATCGGTAGAAGCAAGAACAATGCCCATCCATAACTACTCAAGGGTTGCCCTGTCAATATGGAAGAGCAAAGCTGGAGGGATTGGGAGATAGAATGGCATGGTGGGAAACAGGTTCAGAGAAAATGTAAAATGAGTCAGGATGGTAGGAGTATGGAATACATTTACTGCACGCACAAAAACGTACGCACATTTAAATTCACAGGAATGCTTCCAGACGAGCGTAGCGCGTCAGCCTGAGATCTCTCTGTCACTGATTACAGCACGAATGCTTGCAAAAGGAGCATGGTGCATCACTTCTGTGATATCTCTGCTAGTGTGAGTGCGGAAAATGGATGCTTACATATGTAGCGTCTGCGTATGGGAAGCGGGTGGTGGGGATGAAGGGAAATAATAGCAAAGGGTAGGTTTGTAAGAGGCATAAGCATGCTAATCTAAGTGGTCGGGAAAACCTGAGTAGCCATTTCAAGATGCTGTGATCCTTCACCGCTCAGGTGAGTGCATCTTTGAATGACATCCTCAAAGCAAGTAACCTGCAACCATAGAAGAAAATAGAGGACATCATTGCCCATGCGAATGAGAGGCGAGGTTGTCGAAACGAGCACAGTTTGATGCGAGATAGAGCCATTGGGACATGAAGAAGGAGCTGGAGCGTAAGGCCAGGGCCGCCAATCCTGACGATTGGCCCTGCATACCTTCACCAAAAGCCATCAGACGCAGTGCACCTAACTGGTTAGACAAGGAACCAGCTAGATGAATTTGCGAAGCCAGCGTTCGATAGCGATGATCGGCGGAGGGTCCTGAGGTCGTTGTCGGCAAGGATTTCGTCGGGGCTTCGGCTGGTGAGACTAAACTCTTAGAGGTACCACCACTGCAATGGGCGCAGCAACGGCATCTCCGAGGGATCAGTAAGATGCCTCTCAACTCATCTAAGGAATCAGTAAGATGCCGGTGGGGTGGCGACACTGGGACTGTCCCAGTATCCCACCCTGTTCGTCGTGCAGCCATACAGAGATGATCACGCTCGCTTGAGTTATATGGTAGTAGCCTGTAAGTCCCAGTTTTAAGTCCTGGTAGACTGTCATTGCTAGTTTTAAGTCTCAGCAGACCATTGTCCCAGTTTAAAGTCCGGGCAGACCAAGAAATGCTAGTTTTACATCGTAGCGGATGGTGGTATGTCTGATTTATGGTCTTAGCAGACCATGCTATGGATGTCAGTTTCATGTCATGAACCAGGGACAAGTCTATGCTGGTTTTACGTCTCAGCAGATGGCTACTTACCTGTGCCAGTTTAGCGTTGTGGCGGACGCGTGCGAAAGATTCCAATTTTTCGTCTTGGCGGACTTGTACAACATTGCCAGTTTTATGTCGTAGCGGACGATTAAAACTTTTCAGTTTAGTGTCATAGCAGAAGAATACTGCCAGTTTAGCATCGCGGCAGACGTGTGCAAAATATTCCAGTTTTTCGTCTTGGAGGACGATCAGTGCCAGTTTAACGTCGTAGCGGACATGTGCGAAAGATTCTAGTTTTTCGTCTTGGCGGACCTGTACAACATTGCCAGTTTTACGTCGTAGCAGACGATTACAAATTGCCAGTTTAGCATCATAGCGGATGAATACTGCCAGTTTAGCGTCATCGCGGACGCATGCAAAAGATTCCATTTTTTCGTCTTTGCGGACGATCAGTGCCAATTTAATGTCGTAGCAGACGTGGATTGCCATACCTGCTGTTGACACCATAGATGCTGTTAAATGTAATACCGCTTCAAATACACATGGTTTACAGGATTTGCTAGTTCATTGTCGTTGACATCTGCTAACTTGAATGCTCCATTGTTGTACACGTTGACCACCAAGAAAGGGCCTTCCCAATTTGCAGAGAATTTGCTTACTGGTTCATGCACGGCCTTAAGCACAAGGTCTCCTTTCTTAATCGAGCGTTGCTGAGGGTTATGACGATGCTTTTGTCGCTATTTTTCTTAATATCTTTCAATCGTGTCAAGAGCCTGTATCCACTTCTCTTCGACTGAATCCAAATCTGTGGTTCGAGACTCGGTGTGTTGAGCCTCATTTATAACCATGGAAAGGACCATTCTCAGAGAAGGGATTTGCAACTCGAGGGGCAGCACTACTTCAAACCCGTAAACTAGGCTATAGGGCGTACTACCCGTAGCTATCCTACACGTAGTACGATATGCCCATAGCACATAGAGGATCTGTTCGTGCCACTGCCTTTTGTTGCCGTCGAGCATTTTCTTGAGCAGATTGATGATCACTTTGTTCGTTGCTTCAGCTTGACCATTTGCTTGCGGGTAATAGGGAGAGGAAAAGGATTGTCTAATGCCTAAGTTATCATAGAAGGATTTGATTTCTGTGCTACTAAACTGTGGCCCATTGTTGGTCACTATAGTCATTGGGAGACCAAATCTGGTTACTATGTTGTCCAGGATAAAATGGCAAATCTGCTAAGATGTGATCTTCCGTAGGGGCACAGCCTCTACCCACTTTGTGAAATACTCAGTAGCGGTAATAACGAAGCTATGACCGATGGAAGACTTTGGCGTGATGGGGTCTATAATGTCTAATCCCCATCGTTGAAATGGCCATGTTATCTGCATTGTATGTAATTCTGTGGGTGACACATGTATAAGATTTGCATGACACTGACATGTGTCGCAGGTTTTAACCTTCATCAGGCAATCTTTTTCCATGTGTGGCTAGTAGTATCCTAAGAGACAGATTTTTAGGGCCATAGCCCGTGGTGCTACGTGGCCACCGCACGGTCCCTTGTGAACTTCGCCGATTATGTGCTGTGCTTGGTTTTTGTCGATGCAAGTCAGCAGCACGCCATCAAAGGAGCGTCTACAAAGAGTGCTATCTCCGATGATGACGTATTGCCTAGCCCGCTTACGGATTACGTCTTTCTGTGTGCGTGTCAGTGCAGATGGTAGCTCGCCCTGTAAAAGGTCAGTTTTAATGTCGTCGTACCATTCAGGCGTGCTTTCTTCGAGGAGAGAAGAGACTTGCGTCATCTGAATGATTAGATCTGTGCAGTCGGTAATCAATGCGGGGCAAGTGTCCAACAGATGTGCGGGCACGTTCAGAGCCAGCGTAGCCAGTGCGTCGGCCAGCGTGTTATTCGTGCGTGGCACGTGCTGGGCATCGATGGTCGCAAATCGTCTTAGAAGATCTTTAGCCGTATCGTAGTAGGGATGCAAATGTACAACCTTGCAGGCGTAGACCCCTGTGATCTAATTTATGACCAGCATCGAATCGCCCCTAATCGCCAGGTGTTGAACATCGAGTTCACTGGTAGTTAGTAATCCCCTGAGGAGCCCCTCGTACTCTGCCACATTGTTCGTATAGGGGAAGGTCAAGCGATAAGCGTGGAGACGCACATCCTCAGGCGATAGCGTGATAACAGTGGCAGCGCTGCCACCTCTAGCGATTGAAGCACAGTCAAAGTACAACGTTGCTTTGGGGCCTGTCGAGACAGGGCTTAAACTATGTACATGTTCGTCAGGGAACTCTGGTTCGATGGTTGCTTGGTTGTTAATTGGTGATGTTACTAACTGGTCAGCTATCGCTTGGCCTTTCGTAGACGATTGGCCAATATAATGCAGATCAAATTTTTCGATAATATCCTTCCAGCGAGCGATCCTACTACTCTCGTATAAGTTATGCGTAATGGTCCTAAGGATGTTATTTTTACAAATGATGTTAACCTGGCTACGGAAAAGGTAGTGTCTACACTTTTTGAGCGTAAAAACTAATGCTAGACAATTACGCTCGACTTCATTATACCTTGTTTCATATGCATATAGAGCATGGCTTAAGTAGTAGATGGGCACTTCCGACCCATCATCCCTTCTTTGACAGAGCAATGCTGCTAACGCTACGTCCAAAGTAGCGAGGTAAATGTAGAATGGTAAGTCCCTTTGTGGCGGGAAAACCATTGGTAGATGTTGCAATTCTTGTTTCAAATTGTCAAACGCACGTTGTCAATCTTCCATCCATTTGAAATTGACCCCCTTTTTGAGCAGGTGCTGCATAGAGTGCAGCTTATCGGTTAATCTCGAGATGAAACAGCGTATGAACTGTAATCGCCCCTGCAACCCATGTAATTGCTTGAGGTCTGTAGGAGGCGTAAGCTCAACAATGGCTTTGACCTTGTCAGGGTCAACTTGTATGCCAGCTTCCAACACCACAAACCCCAGCATGCGTCCGGTTTTAACCCCGAATACGCACTTCTTTGGGTTAAGCCGGAGCTCGTATTTGGAACATCTTTTGAGGACTAACTCCAAGTCCCCTGAATGATCTTCAGATTTTAAAGACTTCACAGCTATGTTGTCTACGTAGTCATTCAGCTTTTCGAGGAGATAGTCGCTAAAGATGTATGTCATAGCCCGTTGATACGTTGCTCCGGCGTTCTTCAGACCAAAAGGCATCATAGTGTAATAGAAGATGCCCCAAGGCGTCATGAACGTTGTTGTTAATTGATGTTCTGGGTTAATTCGGATCTGATTATAACCTGAAAAACCGTCCATGAAAGAGAGCAGCGCATGCCCAGCTGTCATGTCGACTAGCTGGTCGATACTCGGAAGTGGGAAATTGTCCTTGATCATTGCCTTATTCAAATCCCGGAAGTCTATGCAGATGTGTATGCTTCCAGTCTTCTTTGGGACAACTACAATGTTAGACACCCAATCCGAGTAATCGACCGCGCGAATGAAACCAGCCTGATAGAGTTTGGTGATTTTAGTACGCACGGCCAGCGTGATTTCTGGTTTGATTTTGCGTGCCTTTTGCCTAACTGCTTTAATCTGCGGGTCTAGGATGATGTTATGTTGGATTAGCCTGGGATCTAGTCCAGGCATGTCCTCGTATGACCATGCAAAGACAGTAATGTTGTCTTGCAGGACCTGTGTTATGGCATCATGTGTTTGCTGGTCTAATAAAGAACTGACTTTAAGCGCTCGAGCCTCACCTCTATGCGTAACGATAGAGACCTCACTGAGGGGGTCTTCGGTTATATCTCCAGCCTCCAGGTCTAGTGTACGCGTCGATTGTTCTGGCCACTTTGGGGATGTTTCTAACGCAGCTATGTTTACGTCTTCTAAAGAGGGGTTAGTGTATACTAGTGTAGAGTCGAATTGCCTAACTACCTTCCCGTATGGGCCTGTTAAAGTTAGGGGTGTTGAAATTGTTGCATCCATTTGTCGTCTGTCCTGCAAAACCGCCAAGTGAGTAAATGATTAGGAGACAAATGACGTGATGTCGCCGAACGTGGAATGCTAACTGAATTTTGAATATTATAGACAAGCTGTAATCAATGTAACCCGATTACAAGACGATAAGATGTGGCAGTTTAACGTCATTTCGGACAGTGGCACATGCGATATTGGCCGCATTAATATCTTGATTTTTGGGGTCCGTTTTAGGAAAGTATCGCTAAAATCAGATATCAAGTCGGTGATCCTCACATATAAGCAAGTGGTTTTTTCGATGAGAACAGGCTGTTGGCTATCGAGAATTTGAATTTGTAACTACTGCAGGGCGAAAGCAGGCAGAGTAGAGGGTTGGAGCGAGTGACTTTGCAAGGATTTGCAAGTGTTAAGCTATGAAAAATTCTGAAACTGTTGTAATGGCTCTGAGGGTCAAGAGGAAGAACACGAAACTGGCCAAAATCGACGAAATGTAGGCAACTGTGGAGCGCGTTTCGTAGGCGCTGGTCGATATTCGTGACCCTATGCCTTTGAATCGGTAGGTCATTCTTACATATTTATGCTTGTTTCTATGGCCTCTTTTCGTGGTATATTTTTGTTTGCGTGCATGTTGATTTTGAATTGTGGACCTCGGGTTAATTCGAGGGTTTGATGGGGTTGCGTCTACTGCCGTTGCCAGGGACAAACCTTGCGTTATTGCAAGGGTTTGGGCGATTTCGGCTTGGATAGCTGAGTGTGTTTTATGAGTTTTCTATGTTAGTTATGAAAATGCAAATGTAGGTGTTAATGTACTCTTTGGGTTTTCTATATAACGTTGTGCTAAAGCCCATCCTGATTGTGCTGGATATTGTCGGGGTCTTGTGTTGTATAAACCCCATCGTCCCCAATGTCCCTCCTCCGCACATGTGGTTGTAAGGGAAGGCCATATGGTTTCGACAGGGTGCACTAGAGTTTTTGCAGTTCTTGCTGTGCAACTTCAGCATCATCGTGTGGTCTGACCTGGCTGGTGACGTCGCCGATGCTCTTTTAGAGCACCTGCTGGTGGATTTTGCGAAAGGGATTCTGGCCTTTTTGACGGATGGAGCCACCGATACGGACTGTCCCGAAGACCGAGAGCTTAGCGCTCGGGGCCTAAGGAGCTTGAACTGGATCTAGGAAATGACTCGATTCAACTGCTACCATGCATATAACATGCTGTTCATGGCTCTCCATGTCTCAACCTATTTCCAGAACCCACAAGGCACGGTGTATTACGCAGGCGGGTAAGCGAATTTTACTAACTGTCTATTTTTTCTATTTTGCGTTGGTGTCTGTTATCGGTGTGAAATATAAGAGAAGCCTATGTGGAAAATGTAGAATAAGCCTATGTTGTATGGTGCAGGTTCTTTATTCAGGACAATAAGTTAGTTGGTGATGGGGATGTGTTATCGTGGGCCGAAACAGCGATAATGGTGTTTATTGCAACTAACAATGTGCGTGCTGGTGTCATAGAGCAGATCGGCTTTGACATGCGCGAGTACCCCACCCGTTATGCTAGGGCTTTTGAGAGTTTCCAAAGACTCGGGTGGCTGCATGATGACTGGACCCTGGATCCGCCCCTTGCCGTCGAGGACGTGCAGAGGGAACTCCCGCCATTTTTGTTGCCGTTTGGCCCCTATAAGGCTATGGTGTAGTTGGTTACTGCATACTGTAATTGTAAATTGTGGACATTGCATAATAGAGCTTTGGTTAATTCGTGCTTCATGTTGTGTAGTTAGGGAATCTCGGGAGATTACCCTTACGATTTCCGATGGCGAGGCGAACGCTGTCCTTTTCCGCTACAGCGACATCAAGGATGCACAGCGCTGGCTCAGCTACTCGGCAGCCCCAGTCGCGATGACCTCCAAGATCCAAGCAGCAGGGCTAATGCACCTATTTTTGGCTATGACTCCTAATCTCCCCGCCAGTGAAATGCTAACCTTGGTCAACTCCTTCAACAAGAAGATGGAGCGTTTCTACACGCGTGTACACAATGTACGCGTAAGTTTTGATATTGACGCTCAGCTCTTCGCGGACCTCTTCGGCGTCCCCTCAGATGGCCCTCTCGTAAGTGAGAAGGTGAAGAGGAGCGAAGCTTTCCAGAATTGGCTGAAGAAGTGGGTAAGGATCCCGAAGGAGACTAAAGAGTTTCCCTGTGAAAAATTCGAGATGGGTGCTGCCAAGACACTGTATCCCATTTTCCAGGCCCAGACCTTTCCCAAAACTCTCTCGCAGGGGAGGTTCTTTTCTGTAGAACAGACCCGTATTATGCGAGAGGTTCTGGAGGAGGGGACCAAGTTCAATTGGGCAAGCTATTTTGCCAAGGGACTGCGTAATGAGATGCTCAAGCTGCGCAAGAAGCTTGAGTCCCATTTCAACGTGCATTACGCATTCTTCATAGCTTGAGTTTCTGGTCATCCAAAGGAATGGGGTCTGGGTACAGCAAGACCAAGATCAGTTGTCCAAACCTTGGATTGCCCACATCCTCAGCACTACCCATGGGCAAGATCCGTCGGAAGGGATTGGGGAGTCGTTGTCGGTAACAACTAAGGGTCTAGCAGCGCTCCAAGTGTGAGGCCTTGACAACGTAGGCGGGATAATGCCTACCTACACTGGCGACGCCTCGCGAGGGAAGCGTGTGGTGGAAGAAATCGTAGAACGTGTAGCTCGACGTAAGAGGCTCCGTATAGCCGAGGCCTCGGAGGGTGACGCAAGCCGAACTGTGGCGGTCAAAATTCAGCAGAGTAAACCTCTGCCTGGTAAGCGTGAAGGAATTATGTTACGCAATGTTTATTTAGATGTTTTGTAATGATATACTAAGGTGCTATAATGGGACCAGTAAAAATTACGGAAGAACTGACCCCTGAGACAAGGTCACTAATACTAAGTCGTAGGGAGGGGGACTCAATTTTGGAAGAAGAGGCCCCAGCTGTTAGCGTGAGCTGCGTACAGGCTCTGGTGCGTGAGGAGGCCCCAGCTACTGGAACTAGCCATGCACAGACTCAAGTGTGTGAAAGGGAAAGGGATGCAGAAGATGTCGGCGAAGTCACCACTGTCACCGATAGAGGTAATGGCGTGTTAGCGTGTTTGCAAGATTTCTATAAATAAATGAGGTTTCTAACTGAATTACACTACAGGAGAAGGGGAGGCGTCTACGTCTGTCTCTGGGAGCAGAGCATGGGGAGACTTCCCTCATAAATTTACCTTCATGGAAGGCATTGTCAGCGATATGATCGAGCACCTGGGGCGCGTCGAACCTGGAGCCGGTATGTTATGGTTGTAATTAGTCTATGATATTACGCAGTAATAATGTGTCACCAATACTGATGATGTTCCTGTTAGGAGCTTGCCTCCAATGGGATCCCACTGAGCCCATTGATCTGGACACAGTAGAGCCACCATTGAATGAAGCAGCCATGCCATGTCACATTTATGAGGAATTGCGTAAATGTGTGTTACGCTCGACACGCTCCTTATGGGAAAGTAGGGGCGCCTATGAAACCCTCTAGAAGAGGCTGCAGAGGTCAGAGCAAAAGGTTGAGTCTCTGACCAAAGAGGTCAAAGACTTAAAATCACGGTGTGACTTCCTACAGGTGCGGGCCACAGGAGATGAAGACTGGCGTACCGCTATTGTCGACCACTTCCGGTATTGGACAGCCATAAAAAACAGCGTGCAGACCAGTCGGGCGTCAGTCGAACAGTGGATGCAGATAGAACTCCTAGCCTAGAAAAGTCGGGATTGGAGGGATTATTGTGCCAGCGTGCATGAGTGTGGGCAGAAAGAGAAGGACCACAAACACTTGTACAAGCGGGAGAGTATTGCTTATCGAAAACTCTACCGCGATCTTGCCGTCAGGGCCCGGTCCTTGGAAGTCTTCCAGGATGTCATCGGAGCTTCCGAAGCCTTCAAGAAATTTGAAGAGCAGGTGACTGTGAGTGCATCCCTAGAGAGGGAAATGACTCTCCCTGGGGATCAGGCTACAATCCCGACTTTCTTCCCGGACCCACCCTGCTGGAGCAGCGTGGAGAAAGGGAAGGTGAAGGCTGGAGCTGCTTTGGGAGAAGATGTCTGGCCAGATCTAATGGAGGAAGAGATTATGAAGCGCCTGTGGGCTGGCCTGGACAAGCTTCCCTTTGCTGCGGAAGCAGGGCCATCACAGGTGAGTCTACGCGCTATTTAGTTTGCGTTTCTAATTATGATGTTAAGTCTTGGGTAGCTAAAGTGCTTACTGTGTTCAGGTACCAACCGAGGATAGGGAGGACAAACAAGCTGAGGATTTAGCAGAGGAAGCGGCCAAAGCAGAATAAGAAGCAGAAGAAGAGGGAGAAAAAGAAGAAGAATGCAACGACGAGGAGCATCTTCCCGTGGAGCCGGCGCCGAGATGANAATGCAACGACGAGGAGCATCTTCCCGTGGAGCCGGCGCCGAGATGGGAACCTCGTGAAGAGGGCATTCTTCATGAAAGAATCATTCCCAGAAACGACGGCCCATTTGAGGATGATCCATTAGCGTTAGACCTGGACTTAATGGATACCGGTGATAGTGGCAGTAAAGGAAATGCGTAATTATAATTTACACATAGTTTTATTGATGTTGAGTGGTATATCGTTTTACGCATGATTGAAAAGACGTGTTATAAAACCTTGTGGATGTTTTGGATGGCGATTATATATATATCTTTTCGTCTTTTGTGTTTTGACCTATAACGCGTGAGCGTAATTGTTAATTTCACGTAAGCTATAGTGATAGGATGCATTTGCTAGTTTAAGGTCATCGTGGGCCGTCATACACTTTTGCAAAAACTAGAGACTAGTTTAGGGCTATTGTGGGCCAGATGCGTAATGTAGAGAAAGCATAAATGATGATAATGCTTAATTCTATGTAACTAGTTTAAGGCCGTTTTGGGCCATGGCGTAATACAGGAAGTGTAATTGATATGGTATATTATTTTGCATAATTGTGCTAAAGTGATCAAGAAACATGAATACCATGGGTATGAAAAGACAACGATGCGAAGATAAATGACCAGCGTAAGAACTGAAAACAAAAGTAAGGTGAAGATACGTGAAGTAAAATTGCTAAGTAGAAACCACACTGACTCAGTAAAACATGACAATGTACGCAAAGACCATCGTTCAACCATTGATACGCAATTGTCTTTTGATGGCCATTACATTGAGTGTCACGTAAGGGCGAGGAGACTTATGGTTGGACTCCTCTACATTGCCATCTGGAAATGGCAGGTCAGCCCAAGCTAGACCGTCAACATTCTTGTCAACTTGTTGTGGGGTTTAGAGATAGATTTGATCATCGGTTGTTTCTATCTTCGAACCCCGTTCTTCTTCAATATTATTGACGATCCTGGGGGTGATTTCGTCTCCACGTATCACAACCTCCCCTCCGGCATAGGGGAGATGTATCTCTTGGTGTATCAGTGAAGAAACCGCCCTCAGCTGAGCTAACCACGACCTCCCCAAGATCAAGTTGAACCCTGGCATCTCCTCGATGACTAAGAAAGTGGCTTCTGTTGGGAATTGATTCCCCGCCACAAACTCAATACGCACCGTCCCTTTAACCTGAACCCATGCTCCGTTGAACGATTTTACGCAGGCCGTCGCCGTGGGTGTGATCTGATCGACCAGACCCAGCCTATCCACGATGGAATAGGGAATGACGTTGGTAGCTACGCCATCGTCCACGTGCACTCTCCTGATCCGGTATTGACCGACTCGGATAGTGATAAACATAGGTTCGGTGGTTACCTGGCCTTTCTCAGGGTCATCTTTGATAGACCCATCATGGAAGGTCAGCGAGGAAGGCGTAGGTTGCTCAGCTTCGGAAGGAAACATGACAGCATGTATCGCTTCTTCCTCTGCTGGTAAGCTTTCATCCACTGATATGGATGTCAGCATGCGAACCATAGCCTCACGATGTTCTCGAGACGTCATAAGCAGGTTGTAAAGACTTAGCGTTGTGTTTTTTTATTTGAAAGCCTGTTTAACTTGCATAAATGCGTCGAGGACGTCCTTCTCCCAGCTAGGTTGTTTTTCCCCCTTGTCCTCTTCCATTCGTCCCAAGAGACGGATCTCTAGCGATGGAACGACGTTAGTCAGAGGGTTGCTCCTTTTCTTGCCAAGAGAAGGCTGTTGCGTTTCCACACCTTTATCCTGCCCCTGAGGCGCAGGTGAAGGCACAGAAGCCAGGGGCCTAGGCTTAGGGAAGCCGAGCGTAAAGTGGTCTTTCGTTGCGTTAACTAATGTGTCCTCTCCCTTTTGTTTGAGAGGTGAGGGTCGACGCTTTTGATTGGAGGTTTGCCCCTGCGTAAGAGGAGCAGCCTGTGGCTTCGACGCCCTGATGATGAAAGGCGCCTTGGGCGTGGATGAGGCTGCGGCTTGGCTGTTGCTACGTGACTGAGAGTGCGTTCGAGAAGGTGCCCGTATAATGAAGGGCGGCCTCGAGACCCCACTGACTACCGATGAAGTGGTTGGCCCCCGTTGCGAGTTGGCAGGGACACACAAAACAAAAGGTTGTTTTGACGGCTTCCTATTCTCACTGTCTGTACTCACCACACTGATCGTATAAGGATTGTCGTTTGCGTTCAACGGATCCTCGTATACGTGCAATGTTTGATTTTCCGGACGCGTCAAGTTGCTGGCATCCAACTTGAGCGAACCATCATCTAACATTCGTTGAATGTCGTCTTTCAACGCCTAGTAATAATCCGTATCGTGACCACACATCTAGTGGTAGTCATAGAAACGGTCCAGCCTGAAAGATCTCGGAACTGGTGGTTCGTTAGGTACGGCTAAAGTAGGGTTCTTTAGCAGTTCACAATTACGTCTATGACGCTTCAGAGCCTCCTCGGACACCTTCTTAAGTTAAATGTGCCCTACCCTTAACAGTTGTTTCAGTAGTTCAGAATGCTTTATAGGTAATGCCGTGTACTTTGAATGATCCTTACGCTCAAAGTTTGGCTTAGGCTGGGGGGCCTTTTCAGGAGCCGCCGTGTGCTGACTGGTGCTGGCACCAGTCGTGGTTTTAGGTGGCGTAGTGGGTGCCTTTTTGTTCTTCCTCTTTGTACTCTCAGTCATTGCAGCTACTGTCGTTGTCGCTATTTTGCCTTTGTCTTTGTTCTTGTTATGTGCATTCTTATAGGTGGCATACGCCGGGTCTTTGCTAGCCTCCGCAGCATCTTAGATGCTTCTAACTTGTGCGAAGGCCTGATGTAAATTACTGGGGGAGAGGTAGTACAACTTTGACTTAATGAAGTCATTGACTGCTCCCTTGAACATAGCCAACATATGTGAGTCTGTGATCGGCTCGCGGATCTCGTTCAAGGTAGCATTCCAACGCTGTATAAACTTTTGGATGGGCTCGAGCAGGTCTTGTTTCACCCCCATAAGCTGATTCAATGTAACTTCTGGTTTCAAATTGTATTTGAAGCAGGTCACGAATTGGGTCAGCAGTTCTTCCAGAGTTGAGATGGAAGAACGTGGGAGGGCTCGATACTAATCCAAGGCTTTCCCTGTTAACAACATCGCAAAGACTCGGATGATAGTGTGTGGCCACTGTTGCAATAACAAGGACTCAGATCTAAACGTGACAAGGTGATCGTTGGGATCTCCCTCCCCATTATATTTGGTGAAATGCGGCAGGAACATCCTCGGCGGCAACGATAGCATAGGAACTGCTGAACTGATCGGATCATCCTGGTAAAAATCCATGATCTAGACGGTGTCAGAACCAGCGGCCTTGAGGCGTCGAACCTCTTCGGTTAGCGTCTGGATCAGCTGGAAGGCTTGGTCCAGGCCTGTTCACAGAGGTGTTTGTGCAGAAGGCACAGGAGGTTGGACCGGGAGGGCGGCGCCAAGAAATGGAAAGGACGGGCGAGGTCGACTGGCTACTGGTGGGGCGGGGATCCCGACAGGCGGGGAAGCCTGTGAAGACCACCACCCACTGGTTTGCGCATGGGGGTTGACCGCCGCCTGCTGCATGAGATAAGGATGTAAATACTGCGGTACCCGCTGTGGAACATACGTTGCGGGTGCGACCGGGGGTTGCGTGCCGTACACCACAGACTGGGTCTGTTGCGCCGCCGAGTTGGCCCATTGACCTGTAGCAGGCTGTTGGGTGTAAATTTATGGCTGAGCGGCTGCGGAAATCTGTTGAGTCGGAGGGGGTGGAAGCGACAAGGTCTGCGCCGGGCGCGTTACGGATATGTTATGGGGTTGCATCTGCGGGATGAAATGGGGGGTGGTGGTCGCCAGGATCACCACTGGGATACTAAGTACCCGTGGCGACGCAGCCGCTCCCGTGTGATTATGCGGTAATTGTGCTAAAGTGATCAAGAAACGTGAATACCATGGGTATGAAAAGACAACAGTGCGAATATAAATGACTAGCGTAAGAACTGAAAACAAAAGTAAGGTGAAGATACGTGAAGTAAAATTGCTAAGTAGAAACCACACTGACTCGGTAAAACATGACAATGTACGCAAAGACCATCGTTCAACCATTGATACATAATTGTCTTTTGATGGCCTTTACGTTGAGCGTCGCGTAAGGGCGAGGAGACTTATGGTTGGACTCCTCTACGCTGCCATCTGGAAATGGCAGGTCAGCCCAAGCTAAACCATCAACATTGCTGTCAGCTTGTTGTGGGGTTTGGAGACAGATTTGATCATCAGTTATTTCTATCTCCAAACCCCGTTCTTCTTCAATGTTATTGACAATCCTGGGGGTGATTTCCTCTCCGCGTATCACAACCTCCCCTCCGGCATAGGGGTGATGTATCTCTTGGTGTATCGGTGACGAAACCGCCCTCAACTGAGCTAACCACGACCTCCCCAAGATCAGGTTGAACCCTGGCATCTCCTCGACGACTAAGAAAGTGGCTTCTGTTGGGAATTGATTCCCCACCACAAACTCAATACGCACCCTTAACCTGAACCCATGCTCCGTTGACAAATTTCACGCAGGCCGTCGCCGTGGGTGTGATCTGATCGACCAGACAGAGCCTATCCACGATGGAATAGGGAATGACGTTGGTAGCTGTGCCATCGTCTACGTGCACTTTCCGGATCCGGTATTGACCGACTTGGATAGTGATAAACATAGGTTCGGTGGTTACCTGGCCTTTCTCAGGGTCGTCTTTGATAGACCCATCATGGAAGGTCAGCGAGGAAGGCGTAGGTTGCTCAGCTTCGGAAGGAAACATGACAGCATGTATCGCTTCTTCCTCCGCTGGTAAGCTTTCATCCACTGATATGGATGTCAGCATGCGAACCATAGCCTCACGGTGTTCTCGAGATGTCATAAGCAAGTCGTAAAGGCTCAACGTTGTGTTTTTTTGTTTGAGAGCCTGTTTAACTTGCGTAAATGCATCGAGGATGTCCTTCTTCCAGCAAGGTTGTTTTTCCCCCTTGTCCTCTTCCATTCGGCCTAAGAGATGGATCTCCCGCGATGGAATGACGTTAGTCAGAGGGTTGCTCCTTTTCTTGCCAAGAGAAGGCGGTTGCGTTTCCACACCTTTATCCTATCCCTGAGGCGCAGGTGAAGGCACAGAAGCCAGGGGCCTAGGCTTAGGGAAGTGGAGCGTAAAGTGGTCTTTCATTGCGTTAACTAATGTATCCTCTCCCTTTTGTTTGGGAGGTGAGGGTCGATGCTTTTGGTTGGAGGTCTGCCCTTGCGTAAGAGGAGCAGCCTGTGGCTTCGGTGCCCTGATGATGAAAGGTGTCTTGGGCGTGGATGAGGCCGCGGCTTGGCTGTTGCTACGTGACTGAGAGTGCGTTCGAGAAGGTGCCTGTATAATGAAGGGCGGCCTCGAGACCCCACTGACTGCTGGTGAAGTGGTTGGCCCCCCTTGCGAGTTGGCAGGGACACGCAAAACAAAAGGTTATTTTGGTGGCTCCCTATTCTCACTTTCTGTACTCACCACAGTGATCGTATAAGGATTGTCGTTTGCGTTCAACGGATCCTCGAATACGTGCAATGTTTGGTTTTCCGGACGCATCGGGTTGTGGCATCCAACTTGAGCAAACCATCATCTAGCATTCGTTGAATGTCGTCTTTCAATGCCCAACAATAATCCGTATCGTGACCACACATCTAGTGGTAGTCATAGAAATGGTCTAGCCTGAAAGATCTCGGAATTGGTGGTTCGTTAGGTAAGGCTAAAGTAGGGTTCTTCAGCAGTTCACAATTACGTCTATGACGCTTCAGATCCTCCTCGGACACCTTCTTAGGTTGAATGTGCCCTACCCCTAACAATTGTTTCAGTAGTTCAGAATGCTTTACAGGTAATTCCGTGTACTTTGAACGATCCTTACGCTCAAAGTTTGGCTTAGGCTGGGGGGCCTTTTCAGGAGCTGCCGTGTCCTGACTGGTGCTGGCACCAATCGTGGTTTTAGGTGGCGCAGTGGGTGCCTTTTTGTTCTTCGTCTTTGTACTCTTAGTCATTGTAGCTACTGTCGTTGTCATTGTTTTGCCTTTGTCTTTGTTCTTGTTATGTGCATTCTTATAGGCGACATACGTCAGGTCTTTGCTGGCCTCTGCAGCATCTTGGATGCTTCTAACTTATGCGAAGGCCTGATGTAAATTACTGGGGGAGAGGTAGTACAGCTTTGACTTAATGAAGTCATTGACTGCCCCCTTGAACATAGCCAACATATGTAAGTCTGCGATCGGCTCGCGGATCTCGTTCAAGGTAGCATTCCAGCGCTGTATAAACTTTTGGACGGGCTCGAGCGGGTCTTGTTTCACCCCCATAAGCTGATCCAATGTAACTTCCAATTTCAAATTGTCTTTGAAGTGAGTCACGAATTAGGTCAGCAGTTCTTCCAGAGTTGAGATGGAAGAACGTGGGAGGGCTCGGTACCAATCCAAGGCTTTCCCTGTTAACAACATCGCAAAGACTCGGATGATAGTGTGTGGCCACTGTTGCAACAACAAGGACTCAAATCTAAATGTGACAAGGTGAGCGTTGGGATCTCCCTCCCCATTATATTTGGTGAAATGCGGCAGGGACATCCCCGGCGGCAACGACAGCATAGGAACCGCTGAACTGATCGGATCATCCTGGTAAAAATCCATGATCTGGACGGTGTCAGAACCAGAGGCCTTGAGGTGTCGAACCTCTTCGGTTAGCGTCTGGATCAGCTGGAAGGCTTGGTCCAGGCCTGTTAATGGACGTGTTTGCGTGGAAGGCACAAGAGGTTGGACCAGGAGGGCAATGCTAGGAAATGGAAAGGACTGGCAAGGTCGACTAACTGCTGGTGGGGCGGGGATCCCGATAGGCGGGGAAGCCTGTGAAGACCACCACCCACTGGTTTGCGCAGGGGGTTTGACTGCTGCCTGCTGCGTGAGATAAGGATGTAAATGCTGCGGTACCCCCTATGAAACATACGTTGAGGGTGCGACCGGGGGTTGCGCACCGTACACCACAGACTGGGTCTGTTGCGCCGCCGGGTTGGCCCATTGACCTGCAGTAGGCTGTTGGGTGTAAATTTGTGGCTGAGCGGCTGCAGTGATCTGTTGAGTTGGAGGGGATGGAAGCGACAAGGTTTGCACCGGGCGCGTTACGGATATGTTATGGGGTTGCATCTGCGGGATGAAATGGGGGGCGGTGGTCACCGGGATCACCACTGGGATGCTAAGTACCCGTGGCAACGCAGCCGCTCCCGTGTGATTATGTGGTATTTTTGTTTGAAGCCCGGACGGTTGCGCGGTGGCCTGTGGCATGGCAGGGACATGCATCTACGCGGTCATGGCTGGGTCAAGAGGTGCAGCTTCCCTGTTGAAAGGAAACAGGGGATTTAGATATGTTTGGGGGCTCAGAGTATGGAACGAATGTTCTGACTGGGCCGCAAATTCATCCTCTTCCTCCTCCCCATGCTGGGGCTCCATCACAACTTGTGAAGCCTAGCCTTTGGCCATGACCAACTGTGTGATAAGTTCGTGTTGGTGTTCGGTCAAGGGAATTATGTTGTAAGCTATCGGCTTAAAATCATAGCCCCCTCGGTGGAGCACCTCAAAGTTTCGTTTCGCTTTGAGTTCGGCTTGGCTGAGAGCCAGCTTCGCCTGGATCTTAATGCATATGAAGTTGTATTCTTCAGGGGTTATAACCGTGAAGATGGGCTCTTTCCCCTGAAGTTGTAATGATCGGCGCAATGGTCCCTGAGATCCTGTAGCACCCGGAGCTGGCCGGGTGACCGCGATAGGGTTCACAGATGTGGCACCCAAATCGGTAGGGACCATGGCGGCTGTGGTTGTGTAAAAGGAATCCATTAGGTAACGAGATTAGCGGTAAGTGGTAATCGGATCTAAGAGATGGTTGGCAACAGAAGCACAAAAAGGTTTTCTACCCTGTAGGATTTCAAAGAAATCATCCTTGCGACCGATCTACACAACACGACTTATCGTAAACTTCCCTAGAGGTATTACATTTATGATTTTGGGTATAGATCGCTAATAGGGCTGCCCGAAATATCTGGATTGGAGCCTGAGGCCCTCCTTCTAGTGCCAGAAAACTGTAATGACGGAAAATGTCGGCAGCTGGAAAATACCAAACGAAATTCCGCGTACACAGTTTTAACCACGGATCCGTGCGAGGGCTATGCTGGAAAAATGAATCCGCGGTGCCATAAACGGTCTTGTCGATCAGACAGGGACTTACTAATCAGTAAACCGATAAATATCTAGCACGACGATCTGATTCGAGGAATCGCAAAAATGAGGGGAACACGATGTAGATGAATTGCAACGATGATAACGCTAAACACGATAAGAGGAGGCTGGCATAAGAGAAATACATAGTTCCAAGATCTACGCTTTGACTTAAAAAAATGTGTATTTCATATATCTCGTTACACTGGGTAGACCTCGATTACTGGATGTGAAGCAATGCACAAAACAACAAGAAAACTGTCCAAACAGGAGTCCGATCTACCTCGAAGGCTAAAGCCAGGATGCAAGGAAGGTCAAGCTCTGACTCTTACCGATCAACTGTTTCTGACCAATAGTGTCCCTCCCAGCAGAACGATTACTTCTGTTGCCAGTGCTCAAAGCGAACTGTGCTCTGTTTCGGCCGGAAGGTGATGCTATCAACAATTGTCAAAGCGCTGCTCTCTGTATCTCTGCTCAAAAGGTGACAAGTGCTCCAGTGCTCAGAAAAATGCCTTTGCTTCTCTGATTTGCCAACCCTTGTATCTTTGTCAAATAGGGTATTTATAGGCTACGATGCTCTATGGAAAAGGCGCAACCCTGATGATGTGTGTCTCGAATGTCTCGGGTGCTGTTGGTTTGACCATTTTTGCGTCAAACCTCATGACTACGCACAATACGCTCATTTGCGTATTGTGCGTGTGAAGAAGAGGTGCACGTTAAGCATGTCTCAACCGTCTTTGGATTATATTACACTCATCACACTATGTTGCGTGTATGAGCATAATGTAACATGGAAAGAAAGGATTCAACTTGTTTTACGCCTTCTCACGTAGCCGTGCGTAATGGAGCGTAAACAATGTTTAGCTCGGTGATGCAATACGCTGCGTTGCGTGATGAGCATATGATGAGAAAAAACACACTTTCTTAGACTTTGCCTTTGACTGTTCTAGAGCTTATTACGCTATCGTGCATAACAGAGCGTAAACCGCTGCCATGCATAACAGAGCGTAAACCTGGCCTTGAACAAAAGACTTAGCAGAATATACAGGAAGTCGCATATTACGCTGCTTAAGCTTCTTCCTATGCCAAAGCAACTATCTTTCTGATTCCGGTCTGTGTTTAAGAAAAATCATGCTAAGCGCCATTACGCTACGTTGCGTGATATAGCGTAAAAAGAAAAAGCATAGAAAGATTAGGAATCTGTCTGAGAAGCTGAGGACTCGATGCTATGCGCCTCTTGGCATTGCTCTGTCTTAGTCTCCATTCTAGAATTCTGACATGCGCCCTTGCGTGAATTGCGAATGTTTGCCTGAGGCTGACTCGCAATTCTTTACGGTGTTTCAGCTGTA
>MNCI01024339.1:48401-66097 GCA_015680685.1 Gnetum montanum | reverse complement strand
TGTTTCTAGTTTTTTTTTTGGTGGACCCAATGATGTTTCCCTTCAAATTGAAGAGTTTTACAACATATATTTTGTGTTATATTATTTTCTTTAATTTTTATTCTTTAGTAGACCCTCTATTTCTATTGTTTTCCTAACAATTGGTATTAGGGCAAAGGTTAAAAATTACTACAAATGACTAGCTTGTTACAAATTGTAAATTTTAACATTAAAAAATTCAATGATAGAGGAAACTTTGGATTGGGAAAAATGAAGATGTAGGATCTGTTAGTGCATCAAGGGTTGCAAAAACACTTGTGGATGATAAAACATGGTAGAAAATTGATTTAAAGACTAACTACCACACGTTTGTGCTTCGTAGATAAAGTAAGGAACAATACTAGTGGGGTAACTTCTACAATAGACTTATGGATAAAACTAGAATCTTTGTATATGACAAAGTGCTATTAAAATTTTTGCCAACTTAAATAAGAATACTAATCATTACAAATAAAAAAAAAGGTTCAAGTATTCATGAACATTTAAATAATTTCAATTCTTATGTGAAAAAGTTGTTAGATCTAGATGTTAAAATAGACAATAAGGATTAGGCAATTTGCTTGCGTAAATCATTACTACCATCATATAATGTTCTTATCACAACATTAAAGTATAGAATGAATTATATATCCTTGGAAGGAGTTATTGTAGCTTTGTTATAAGAAGCAATTCAAAGAGCATCTACTTCAATTTCTAAGAAAGCTCCTAATACTTTGGTGGTAAGGGGAAGAATAATGGAAAGAACTAAATCATTCAAAGAAATATCAAAATCAAGAATTAATAAAAGTAAATCAAGATGTTGGTATTGTGGCAAAACTAGACACCTTAAAAAGATTATTGGAATAAAAAGAGAATAAAACAAGGGATTTGATGAAAATTTTTTAAAAAGTAAATTTAGTAATCTAGGATTCAGGTATGTTGATGAAGTTCTTGCTACTTATACTAGTATTCAATATCATGATGACTAGTTATTAGATTCTGGTGCTTCTAACCACATCTGTCCACATAGAGATTGGTCTATCAATTATGAATTATATTATGTTATTTATCTTGGTGATGATTATTTTTGTAAAATTATGTAGGATGAAAGTATTACATTTAGATACATCTTATAATAGGTCATTATAGTATTAGAGTTTATGGATAGGTCATTTTTCTAATTATTCTTTTCTTATAATTTTTAGTTGTACTACATATGCTCTAGTTCCAAAATATCAATGTTTAAAACTAGATTCCAAATCTAGAAAATATATATTTATTTGGTGATGTTAATGGGTATAGTTTATGAGATCTTGTTAACCATAAAATCATCTACAATAGAGATGTAGTTTTCATGAATCCTCTAAGAGTATTGAACAAAAAGTAAATGTTAAATAGGAACAGATAAATGTACCTAGTGATCAGTTAATTTTGAGACTCAAACATCTTCAAATAGAAAATAGAAAAAGCTTCAGTTACTTGAAGAAGCTTTGTCAAATAAAGAGGCAAAGAAATGTAGTTGCACAACCTTAAGAAGATCTACACAAGTATTTCTCTTAAGAAATTTGATAATTACGTTATACTTGCATTATTTTTAGATAGAATAGAGCTAGGCACAATTCAAGAAGTTGTAGAAGATGGTTCTAATTCTAAATAGAAAGAAGAAATACAAGAGGAGATGACTTCTTTGGAGAAAAATGAAACATGGGTTTTTGTAGAGATTCCAAAAGGTAGAAAAGCTATCAAAAATAGCTTATGGTAAAATTGTCAAGTACAATGCAAGACTAGTAGCAAAATGTTATAAAAGAAATGTATAGATTTCAAAAAATTATTTTTATGGGTTGTAAAATTAGTTTCTATTTAGATTTTGTTAGCTCTAGCTATTTTATTTAATATAGAATTAGAACACTTAGATGTAAAAACAACATTTTTGCATGGTTACTTAGACAAGGAAATATATATGAAACAACTAGAAGGTTTTGTATATATAGGCAACGAAGTTGGTTTGCAAACTTTAAAAGTCATTATATGGCCTAAAGCAATCATCTAGGTAATGGTACAAGAGGTTTGATTCTGTTATGTTAAGCCATAATTTTCAAAAAGTAAATATGACCATTATGTGTATTTTAAATTTAGTTCCAATGGCATGTTTGTAGTTTTGGTATTATATGTTAATAACATGCTTATTTCTAGATAAAGTATGTAGGAAATCAAATAATAAAAGACTCAATTATCTAGGACATTTGATAAGAAAGATCTAGAAGAAGCAAATCGATTTTTGTATAGACATAAGAAATGATAAGCTATGGTCTTCAAAAGTATATTCACAAAATCCTCATGCATTTTAATATAAGGAATGTTAAACCAATAAGTATCCATTTTACTACTCATTTTTAACTTTCTTTAGATTTATGTCCTCGTTCAAAAAAAAGAAAAACAATATACGTCTTATGTGTCTTATGCAAATGTAGTAGGATGTTTAATATATGTTATGGTATGTACAAGACTATATATTTACTTTGTAGTTGAAATTATCAGTAAATTTATGATTGATAAAACCTATTTTTGATGAGCCATGATATTGTATCTACAATATCGCATTTATGATATCATATCTACGACATCACAACTCTACATACATCATCATTGATGCAATGTAGTGGATCTTGTTCACCCCCATAAATACCAATACTTGGTCACACCAACAACAACTTTCATTCCACTCTTAGCGAAACTCTTACAGTTTGTTTTTGTAGTTTACACTTAGCAATAAAGTGAATGCCTGCACTGTGGCATTGAATAGTTGAATTGAATCTTTATTCAAGTTGTTTGTACTTGAGCATAGTTCATGAATGGTAATAAAGGTCAAGATTGTTTACTACCATTACAACATCTACTTAGTTTCTTTGGTTTACTTAGCTAATTTCTTTACTTAGTTTAATTTTCATTTCTTTAATATGCTTACTTTAGCTTAGTCTTTTACACTTCTTAAGCACTTTACTTTTCCATGTTCATTAGTAAGGTAGAAAAAGTACAACTAGTTTCAAGCATATAAGTATAATCGTTTAGTAATCCTAATAGTGTTGTTTCTTGGTTTGCCTAGTAGCATAATACTTGGTAACCCAATAATGGTTACATAAGCCCAAGACATGTACAACAAGCTAGGAATGGCTACTCATTACCATAGGATAGAATTAACTTGCATTTTTGTTATCACTTAGATTTAGATTCTATTCCCACTTTCATTATGTTTGCACTTAGGAGCAACATAAGCCAACAACATGAGGATTTCATATGCCTCACTTAGAGGTAAATCATACACTTGCACTTCACTAACTCAAAGTGGGAAGACAATGATCATGAACCTATTATCAACTTCTAGCATACATACATTGTCCATCCATAGATTATGATCTCGTCACATGTGTGCACTCATGACTTTTATAGTAGAGTGTTGGGATACCTAGCCACTCATCAATGATAAATCCTAGTAAAGGTCATTGGGATGTAGTCAAATGGATGCTTCATTATTTAAAGGACATTGGGATGCAGTCAAATCTAATTCATTATAGTAGAATAGAACATATTCGCACCAAATATCATTGGATAAGACAGGTTATTGAAGAAGGGGAAGTATTAGATGAGAAAATTCATACATATCAAAATTGTGTAAACATATTAACAAAAATAGTATCATTAAAGAAGTTCATTTCATGCTTGCACATTTTAGGCTTGGAAAAAAGATGATGAAAATATTTGAACAAGGTAAAGTGATCCTATTGTCAAGGTGGAGATTGTTTAGTTAACAACAAGTTCCCTTATGTTTCTTTCCTTCTCTTTAATGTTTTCCTTTTTGGTTTTTTGTTTTTTGTTTTTTTTAGAATATATGTTTTCCTCTTTGGTTTTTTTTACATGATAATCTAGGCATTACTAAAGTTAATCACCAAAAAATCAAGAAAGGATGTGCTATAAATACAGGCATAGTGTGACCTTGTTATGTGCAATTGCATAGAGCAAGAGAAGACTTATACTCATTAATTCTTCTTCAATAAAATTTTTTTGCCTTACCCCATGGATATTTCCCTTCACATTTTAGAGTTTTACCATGTATATATTTTGTATTTTGTTTTTCTCTTTATTTTTAATTGTTCAGTGGATCATTTTTTTCTATCATTTTCCCAACATTATGCAATAACTATAATGAAATATGAATAACATTCATAGGCTACAACTCAACTAACCAAAACTTGTATCACAACTTATATGAATTCCTGATAGCTAAAGCTCATTTTATGTTCATGTGCATGACATGACAGTTTATACAAGTCTAAGTTGTGAGTTTAAACTTCATCATGAGTAGTAATGTTTTCTAGTACAATAGTTAAAATTTTGTTACTACAAACTTTTCCACTCCCACTATGTTTCATAAGCCTCCTAATGAGTGGCTAGGTACCCCTATGCCCAACCATATGAATCACAAGTGTTCATGCATGATCCAACTAAATTTCATATATGGGACTAATTGTGCATCTCTATCGTTATGCCTTGATCACAGTTCGTTGTCTTTCGACTTGGCCAAGTGGTAGCTTTATCACATGATTTAGTCTAGAGTGAGGCATATGATTCTTGGTATTGTTCTACCCTAAGCTACTCCTACTAATAATAAAGAAATTAATTGTTTAATCTAAGTAACAATAGAAAGTAATGTCTAACTAGCCTATGTGAGATGATTATTTGTTTTTAACCTTCTGTACATGCCTTGGACTTCATGCAACTACCACTAGGATTACCAAGTAGTTATACTTAAGTGCTTGCAATTAGTCGTACTCATTCTGCTTAATGACAAAATGATAAAGAGCAATAAATGATAAGAATTAACTAAGGAAAATAGTAAGCATTTAAGTAATTAAAAATAATAATAAAGCTAAGTGGATGCTATAATGATGAAAGTAATCTCGATCTTTATTGCCAAGAGTAATCATGCACCCAAGTGTTGTATTTATAGGCTAGCATGGAAGGGACAATATCGAATCCTTGACATTGAAAGTTATGCCCTGATATCGAATACTTGACATCTTGGCTCTAATATCGGATACTTAATATCAAGGCCTTGCAAAACATGTCTTATCATGCCCCCACAACTGAATGAAAACTCATCCTCAAGTTAAACAAAAATGAGTTATGATTTCTTCACAAAATATTAAGAAAGTATGGGATTATTGATTGACTTAAATAAGCACAGAAATTAACTCCTTCATGCTGTAAAGGTATTTTACAAAAAATGGACACATCATGACAAAACAACAAAATCGGTGAAGCTCATGTAGTTTTCGAAGGTGGTTGCTCGTCCATGGGCCACTTCCCCTTGTCATCAAGATTTTGGAATTTATAGCAATTCAGGAGTGCCTGCAAATTATCCTCCACTATTCTTGGATCTTGTACCATCTAGGTTGAAGAGCTAATATGTGCTAGAATCAATACATCCCATAGACATGGTAGCTACAAGAGAATTTAATTTACTTTCATGTACCATGCTATGAACTACCATTGTTCCTACTTGAAAGATCTGGCCTTTTCTTTTAGTTCATGATAATATGTTAATATTTTAGCCAAGTATGAGGCTCCATCTCTTTGCCCATGGTAGTAAGCCTTAATTGTTTCCAGTTCTGAATTTTCCATGTGGAGTTTTTGTAGAGCAATTTTCCTATCTACAAACTCTTTTTCATATAAGGCATAAGTGGGTGTGACTTGTTGTTCCAAATTATTTCTAGGCCAACCTACTATTAACATGGAAAGGTTAGTGTAGTGAAGGTTAGCCAATGCCATTTATTCTTTCAAATCTTCAATCTACATGTCCTTGTTCTTCACATTTGCTTGATGAACTAGGGCATAACTATCCAAGATGGGCTACTAGTTAAGATTATATGTTGACATGGAACTAATGAAGGCCTTTTCCATATGGATATCATTTTTATTAACATTTTTATACATGTCAATATAGTTTTAGAAGTGCTCCTTTAGCTTTTCATGCTTCTTTTCCTTGTTTTTCCATGCACTTATCTCAATTATAGATTTTTGGCATATTGTGTGGACCTCCTCCATTGAGAGGGTTTGGTTTGCTCTAGTCAATCTACTTATATCCTAGTTGACCCTCACTAGTTGCTCCCTCAATTGGTGGGATACTTTCTTCCAAATTTTTTTTGTATTTCTCAACAATGATCAACTTGGCATTATCAACAGGAAGCTACTTGTTCTCCTCTTGTGTAGTGGTCAATGCCTTCGTGTGATCATATGCTTATGCTTCAATGGCTTTCTTCTTCTCTTGTTCAACAACTTTATGTTTAATTAACCTAGCTACTCTATTCTAAATTTTTCCAATTGGTCAAATGCAACGAATTGGGAAGGATACCTTCTTTCAGCTTTCAAGGTGATGAGCTCTTATTGTAATCTATGCACATCTGCTTCTACATGCTCTACCCTAGTCTCTACCATGATCAGGTTTCCTTTTGTGGCAATGTGGTTGGATTGTACTATAGTGACATCACTGTGGATGTTAAAAAAAGTTTTCATGACTTTTCTAGTTTGCAACAATTTGTCAAGCACATCCTTATGGGTCATAGGAGTTATTGAAGTCCTAGATAACATTTGTGCATCTTAGGTTCTAGTCAAATCTACCAAGGGCACAATAGGAACATTAAAGGATTCTTTAATGTGGTCTATGATAACTTCTGCTACACCTGCTTCATCTTGGTGCTACATTACCATAATTGTGGTGCCTTCTCTCATTTCAAGAACCACTTGAAAAAATGTAGCATTTACAAAGATTTATTTCAAGCACCACTAAGTTTCTCCTCCTAATTGCAAAGAAATCTATTCCCATAATGGATTTGTAGAAACTATAGGTTGCATGGCATCATTGATGACTTAGAAGAGGTTTGATTCATCCTTACATTCCTAAGTAAGAGTTTCAACTATTCTCTACAAATGGCTCATTGTGGGCATATAGTCTTGTGGTCATGGCAATGGATAATGTGGCTCTTAGCATTGCACTAGTTCTTACTCATGCTTCTTTTCTTATTCTTGTTTCAACTCCTTTTCTAGTTCTTGTTCTTGTTCATCACCAAGGTCTTTCCTAGGTGTTGCTAGTTTGAGAAACTCAGAGAAAGAAGAATTCTAATCCCTCTTTGGAACATCATTGGTGTAACCCAATATTTCAATGTGATTGCATAGCTTTCCAATTAGGCAAGGAAATGGAAGTGTTGAATTTCTTGTCTTTCTTTCCTCAAACCACCTTTGAATTTCCATGAAGTACAACTGGGCAACATTGGCATTGTGTTTTCCCATGAAGATTGCACTTTCTTTGGTTGCATAAGTTGATATTTTGTTGAGCCTTGTAGTTGGGAAGAGGTCTTATGCACCAATTTTGAAGTAAATCCTCTCTTCTAGAGTTAACTCATTGTATATTTTGTTTTCTTTGTTGTCTACTCACTTTAGCCATAGTTTCTTGGTTTTTGCATCAGACCTTATGGATAGATGTGCTACATTGGCCTCCACATTAGGTATGTTTAGAGCCTCTAAAATTGCATTAACTAAAAAAGAGATAGAGACTCCACTAATGTTGACAATAGTGCCTTCTTCCTTAGTATGCCAAAATTGGTACATCTCACCGAGGTACCATTCCCCACTTCCAGAGAGGATGTGCCATAAAGGTGATGCTTGAAGCTAAGTTATAACCCTCTCAGGAACAAATGCCATGAATAGCCTGAAGTTCATTTCCATGATGACCATGATCAACATGGATTACTCATGGATGGCTTGAAGGCATTCTTGGAACAATGGGAGGCATTTTCCGTGCACTTGAACCTATGGTTTTGTGGCCTCCAGTTGGACCGACTACCCTATAGTAGGAGCCTCTTGATGAATGCAAAACAATAGAGCCTCCTATTTTTTATGATTAATTGGTGGGCCTTGTTCTCCTAATCAGCCTTTGCCACCTCTCAAGCATTTTCTTGCACCTTGCAAAGGTCCTTCTTGTCCATCTATTTTTGGGGCCATCTACAATCAATCAAGGATTTAGTGCTACTAAGATGTTTTCCATCAACAGGTCCATTCCTTACCCATGATCTTAGTTCCATTAAGTTCTTAGCTCATATGATTGTAGAGTTAGAAAAATTTCAAGAAAAATGCCCAAAAAGTGTTAACTTTATTTATGACCCTTTGCAATTGGCTTCGTTTTCCTTATGTATGGCTTATAATAACAGTTGTCCCTTGGGTGAGAGAATTAGAGATTCTAACATACATATGATTGATTATTCATTAAAATACTTAAGGTTTTTAACATTCTTACCCTTATAATACCTTCCAAGGGATAGAAAATTTGAAAAAATTGGCACAAGTATCCCTCCCCTAACTAAATTGAACACTTTGGAATCAAATATGTTCAAAACCATGAAAATCAAAGAGGTATGGAGTAAGATATGACATGTGGAAGTTGGTTATGTAGAGCTCTTAGTTGAGAGAGAAAAATGCAAAAACTCCCCTAGATTCAATTGATGATAATGAATTTCTTGAACATCACAGGGGTCCTATTTATAGATTTTTATGGACTTGATATTGGGTATCTGATATTGGCTCCCACCTAATATCTGATAGTCAATATTGGGATTTTTGAAATTTCATATTATGAGGACATTCAACATGGAAAATAAAGCTTTGTGATTAGTTAGGGTTTCATGTAAAATCCAAAGTTCTAGGGTAAGTGAGAAGTCATATTTAGGCACCAGTAGTGTTAGAAGATGGAATCACAAGCATTAAAAGATTTAGAAGGTGTAAGAAAAGGGGTATTGGATTCATGGTAAAGAATGAATTGGTTATATGATAAGGGAAGGTTATGTGTTTATCACTTATGCATTTGGAAGGTTCAAGATGGTGTGGTTGTGCCAAACAAGTATAAGTTACAATGGTTATACAAGTGGATCCTCTCCAAAGTAGGCTCTTTCCCTTAATGCCCTTGTATAACCACACCTAAAAATGTTTGTAGGTACCAAAGGAGTTGGATGAAACACATACCCATTGAACAAAACACACATATTAAAACCGCCAATTTGAGACAATAATCCTATGGTACACAAAACCACAAGTTATGATCATATGGATAGTGAGATGAGATGGATTTTAGAAAAAATTGTAGAAATTGGAATGTGAGGTGCCTTACCATAGGCATAATGAATCATTGTGTGTTATTAATGGTTACATAATCATTATTCCTTTTTTCTAATATTCAAACTAAGTCCATACCACGTTCCAGTGACATCACATTATTTCAAATCTTCATTTGACAACCATAAAACTACCATAGTTACAAAGAGTAGCATCACTTGGCATTTTGTCCAAGGGAGGAGTTTATTCATGACATGCTCTTTTCTCTTCTTTTATTTTTTGATGGGAATTTTGAGAAGTTTACAACCTTCAGGTATGGATAACATGTCTTTCTAGTGGAATCTTCAGAAATTTATTCAATGTCCTTTTATTTTATTCTTATCTATGTTAACCTTACCAAAGGCCTACCTTTAGGCATGGGTAACATGTCTTTCTAGTGACATGGTAAGGAAGTACTTATTTTACTCTTACTTTCATTTTTTGTTAGAACTAAAAGTATATATTTAAAACCATGGAAACATGATAGAACATACAAAAGTGGTCAAAGAGATCCATAAATCCCCTTGATGTCACATCCTTCCCATTCCCATTTGGTTCTTCACTTTTCTGTCCAAGCATAATCATTATGAATTTATTCTTAGTTTGATAATAAAAAAGAATATCATTATGACAATGGTAAGAACCTCTTATTAATGAAATGGGTGGATGGATGACATGGTCTCACTGTCCAAATAATCAATCCCTAATGGCTTGAAAATATAGAGAAAACCTCACCTCAATAGGCTACATGATGTGATTTTATTCACAAGCAAGATTATTGAAAAAGGAAATGAAAAAAAAATGTGAAAAAGGTTGAAAAGGATATGAAAAATTTGTATCAAGAAATGAAAAAATGATAAAAATTTGTAAAAAAAAAAGAAGATGAAAAACACCTATTAATTCTGAATGTTAGGATGGGACATTTTCCCTACGATTAAGCATTTGACCATGATAAGAATTAATAAGTGGATAGGTAGGTTCCATGCATTTGTAAAACAATGTTACACTTTCATTTTCAAGCAACTAGGTGTCTTTTGATTTAGTGGCAGCTATGTAGATGGGTTGTTGCTCATACACTTGGTTGTTAAATGTACGGTGGATCAAAGTATGAGTTGTGTGAACTTCGTGGATGTCTAGCCCTTTCCTAAATCCTTTATCATGATTAGTTATGCATGGATTCATTTGTCTCTCCATGATGCTAGGTTCATTGTTTCTGTTAGGTCTTGGAGTAATGATGGATGTTGGTGTTTGCGTAGGATTGGAGGACATTGGTTGTGAAAGGAAGCATGTTGCACTCGATTAGCATTGTGTTTTTTTGGATGAGTTAGTAGGTCCATAAGTGTTGTGCTTACACATGGGAACCATCCTAAAGAAAGGTTGTTTCCAAGATTGTGGTGAGGACCTACTGGCATTATCATGTCTATGTATGTTTGTAGCACAAGTGGCATCCTTTTATTGATGTTGTGGTGCTGAACCTTCTTGTGTTGTTGACTATGGAATGTTATGGAGAGAAGTATGAGAATATTGAGGATATGATGAAGGATGATAGGGATGAGATGGTGAGCCTTCAGAAGATGTCGTGAGTCAATGCTATTTGAGAGAGTGGTAGTAGTGATTTGAGATAGAGAAAGTAGAACTAGTCAAGGAAACATGTTGTTAAACATAATATCCATATGGTTTTGACTAGCAGTAAGGATAGGGTTGGTTTGATGATGGTCTCCCCCATGACTATGCATTTTTCCACTACATTAAATGATAGTAGTTTTGAGGCTAACAAGGAGTCCCACTAGGATAGTATGGTTGGTTGTAGGATTGTCTATAATTACCTTGTAAGAAAGGTAATTTCCTGGGCATTGTCTTTTGTATGAACTTGGGATTCAATGCAAAAGCTAAATACTCATGTAGATGTAACATGACTAGGCAATAGCCCTTTAGATGATTATATATGCAAATGTCACATCATCTTCTTTTGTGGTTAAGTCTATAGCCTTGGCTTCTCCATCCATTTTCCCTTTTTGTTCATAAGTGTTCCTAGATGTTTCTGGGTTCTTTTTCCTCATTTTATTATGATCACTTGATTTTTTTTGTGTTACGCTCTCCTCTACAGTTTCTAAGAAAGTTGTAACATTCTCATTTATCCATTCTAACATCTTTTCTAACCTTACTTTAAGCTCATCGATAGACTTTTAAATTGACAAGGTTTGTTGCGAAATCACCTCATTAAGAGCTACCTCTTTGCCCTTATCATAGATGTGAATCTTCTGCTTTTGACGAGTTGGATCCCAATGATATTTCTAAACATTCTCCTATTTACATAGCTCTCCTTATTATTTTTCCACATACTCGATTAGCTTTTGGATTTGATGGGTTCCTAGTTCGTATAATTGACCTTGAGCAAAAATCCTAAGGGTCTCTCTCATTTGACTATAAAAACCATCTATGATATGGAAAAGTTGCTCTTTTTGAGAGAAAGCATGGCTTGGGCACCTATTCAATAGAGAATAATATCTATATAGGGCAATATCCAAAATTTCATGTTATTCTTGTTTCCATCCTTAGATTTCGTTTCATCGGTGGAACACCCTTGCATAGGTTTGGTATTTTTCATTGAAAAGTTTCAGCATTGTGGACCACCAATGGATTAAATTTGGTTTCAACGATCTAAACCACACTTTGGCTTTATCTATTAGTGTCCTAGGAAAGAGCTTAAGTTTTTTCCACCCACTTTGAATGTTTTGTAACACATAGGCATCATGGAAGGCTTGTAAATGATGTTGTGGATCAAAATCATAGCCTCTTGCAAATTTAGGAATATTATTCATATCAAGCCTTTTGATTCTACTTTCGTTACGATGCCTATGAGTTATTTTAACTACCTTTGTAATCTACATCATGCTCTTACTGGCCAACAAGGGTTCACCATCATCAAACATGTTGTGGTGAAAATTTCTATTTCTATTTGTCTAATTATGACAATTTTATCTATGTTCATTCTTATGTCTTTGATTTTTCCTATGGTTTCAATTTCTATTTTTATTTTGACCCCATAGTGGAGCTTTCTCTATATACCTATGTTCATCTTTGTCAAAACTAGATGTTGAAGAGGAAGAGGAAGATGAAGAATTGGGAGGACTACCATGGCTTCTATGATGTTTCCCATGGTCCCTTGATTTATCTTTTCTAGGTTTTGAGGAGGTCCTAGGCCTTCAAGCCTCCCCTAGTCTAGAACTTATTTCATCTTCTCTAGGATTTTCTACCTTAGGTCAATGTAGTCCTTGTGTGTAGTCAAGATGATCATGAACATATGAAACCCCTGGATGAGGTTGGTCACTCTAATTTTTTTCAATATATATCATTAGTCCTCCAGTGAATGTTTTCTCCATATAATGCATTAACACTTCCTTGTGAAAGAGACATTGTTATTGGTTTATAATGTATGTGATTTAATATTTTTTTTAAAGATAAATCATTAATGCATTTACGAAAATTGTGTATAATATAACTAATCTAAACAACTAGAACCATCCCTAGCAATTGTGCCAATGATGAGTGGCTAGATACCCCTATTCCCAATGATATGAATCATAAGTGTTTATGCATGATTTGGTTGAATTCCATGGATGGGACTAGTTGTGCATTTAGATCATTATGTCTTAATCACAGGTTGTTGTCTTTCCACATGAACTAGTAGTAGCTTTATCATGTATGGTTTAGTCTAGAGTAAGACATATGATTCTTGATGTTGTTCATCCCTAAGCTACTAGTTGTAATCAAACCTTGAGATCTCAGACCATTCCACCATGTTGCTACAAGTCCTCTTAAATACAAGGAGATAACTTCTAGACATTCATGGCTTGACAAATTCAACATATCAAAGTAATTTTTCATTGTATCAAGTCAATCCTTTTCCTTAGCACTAGATCCAGGGGCTCCATCATAATGATCTAATTTTACTTTCTTAGCATGCACTTATGTTAATGATTCTCTAGATGGATTATGCTAGTTCCCATATCCTTCACTCTTGATTTTAGTTCTACAGTCTACGAGGTGGATTTCAGTATCTTATCCATTAACAGGTGGAGGTTGTGTTTATTGTGGATTCCTAATGGAAGGTTGATTTTGATGTTGTTCTCTAGGTAGACTATGGGTAGGATTGGAAGGTTGAATAAGATGGTTGGTTAATTGCTTGATGGACTCGGCAAAGGATTCCATCTTTCCTTGTTCTTCAGACCATTTATCCTCTAAATTTTGGGACAATTTCTTAATTTCTTTAAACATATTTTGCATCTCTATCCCGAACCCTTGGTTTGAGTGTCGAAGTTCTTCTTGGACACCCCTGATCTCATTAATTTTTTTTTCAAAGGCATTCATTCGATCATTGACTTAGGCTTCCATTTCTCTCTAATTTATTCTTTAAGTTTTGGACATTGGCAAGTTGAAGAAATTAGGTATGTTTAAGAATCCTTAGCCTCTATGACCCTTTTATGGGATTCAAAATTTTTTAGTTAGTTGTGGAAGAAGTTGAAATTGTTATGGATTTCTCACCGAATCCTAATTATTTTTGGGACCTAAATCAAAAAATTAAAAGTTAATTCTTTTTAATCCAAAAGCTAAATTGGCCATTCTGTTCAATCCATAAGGTTCAAATCTATTGGAATCAATTTTTTTTTTGGTTGAAAATAGAATCCAGATTCAAAAGCTATAGCCATTTTAAGTTTTCTTAATTTTCACATTTTCTGAGACTTCCCAAGAGGTCACCCATCCTAGTTTTACTCCAGGGTGTGCACACTTAGTGAAAATTTTTTTATTTATATTACTACCATAATGCTAATTTATATTTTTGTAAATAATTAAGTGCATATTTCCTCTTAAACTAACACTAACAGCACAAATATATTTTTTTGTAATTTTCATCAATTGACAAAAATTTCAAAATTCCTGACAATTGTAAAAAAAAATTTAATTTTTTTGTCAATTGATGGATGACTGATTAAGGGTGTGCATGGTGGCCAGAAGGCGATGATGGGTGACATGAGAGACGGTGATAGACAACGCGGGAGGCTATGATGTGCGACATGGGAGGTTGTGATAGGCAATGCAGAAGGTGGTGATGGGTGGCATGGGAGGCGGTGATGGGTGGTGTAGGAGGTAGTGACGAGTGGTGTAGGTAGGCATGTAGTGATGGTGGCAAAAATAGTTGCAGTGATAGTAGGAAGAATAGCAGTGATGCGATTTTTATCTAGCCTTTAGGGCCAAATTTCTATTTAGTCGTGGCTCCTTCCATAGCTAGTTGTGGCTGACCACAGCTTGGTCGTAGCCTTACCATGGCTGGTCATGGTTGGCTACAAGCCTGGTTGTAGCCTGGTCATAGGCCAAATTTTTTTAATTTAATTTTATTTTTAAATATTTTTTAATTAAATTATATATATANNNTATATATATATATATTATTAACTACATGTAAACTGCGAATGATCATATCTTCCAAACTATAAGTCAAATTTTAATGAAATTGGTACCTTTGGAATTTTCTGAGAGAGAAATTTGCATTAAACCATAGATAACTTTGCTTTAGTGAACCTAAAAATCAGAAAATCAAAAAAACTAAACATTAGCTTTTAAAACAAAAATTAAACATTAGTTCTTTCTTATAAAAAAAAGTATATGTTAACTTTTATTAAATCTTTTGTTATCTTAAGTTATACTTTCTCTTTTCTTTTACTAAGATTTCTATGATTACATTATAAATATAAGAATTAAGTTTATTTACTCATCACAACCAACAAAATATTGTCTACAAAGAAGCTTGAAAATTTACTATTATAAATAATTCATGTCTTCCAAATGTCAAACTTTGCCTCATGCCCCTTTAGATAGCCACTCTTTATTGCCTAATAATATTTTTTTACACCAAAATAATGTTCTTACTGCTTCCAATTAGATTTGTAGCTTTTTTTGGAAGGATGGTTTTTAGTTTCTCACTACTTCTAGATTAACTAATTTACTAGTTTTCCTAATTTTAAAAATTTTCTTTTGCAAAGGTGTTCTTGCAGAGTGGTTTGACTAGTATGATAATAAAAAAATTTTTGTTTTTCAATTAGTTTTTGAAGCGGTAACGATCTTTTCTCTTGATATCAAAGTATTCTTAGGTTTTCAACCAAGAGAGAATTCGTTGATCCCTACAACCCATTCTCCACAATTTAAATTTTTTTGTAAGATAGAATTATCCAATTATATAGCTAATTTTGTCATTCACAAAAACAAATTTGTTCATAAATATTTCATTAATGATTCTTAGTTTAACTTATGTCTATTTATCAGTAGCAAGGTTCTATGGTATAGACAACAATTCAATGTTAGTTCTTATTTTATTTTCATACTTCATGGTGCCATAATAAGTAGGGTTTATGATTGGTCGATATCTTGTTTCTTTGCTTTTTATACTACTATGATTGAAATTTTTATTGCCCACCAACATCCTTTAAAATCCTATACTCTATATTGTATACCATTGATCATGTGGCTGATCTTAAGTTATGATCATCCCAAGCAATGTTTTACTTGTTATAATCCTTCATTGTGCCCTGAATTTCTTAAAGATGAGATGGCTATAAGGAGTAAGATTATGGATGCCCAAAAAGGTCAACTAGCGTTACAACAAGCTCGTAGTCAAGAGTAAATTAGTCAGTTACTTTCATATTTTTTTTATTATTTCCTTTTTTGTTAATTATTTTTTTATTTTATGTATTTGATAGTGCAATCTAGGCTGCAGAATGCACCAATGCAGAGTGCTAAATCTGCACAGGTTGAAGAAATTTAAGGTACTTCAACCTTTGGTATGGTTTAATTGCAAGAACAAGTCACAGATTCTACTCCCAAGGTATATATTTAAATATAATTTACTAAGTTAAATTTTTTATCTATATTTTTATATTTTTTTTGATAAATTTATTTTGCAAAGGCAATGTACTAGGCAAAGTTCTAATAGTCTAGTAGTTATAAGACAATCAACCCAACAACAAGCTCAACAATAATCCCAAGCAACTCCTCGACAAGGTTCAAGACATGATAAGGGGAAGCAACTAGAAGTAGGTCTTAATTAAAGGTTTGAATACTTTCTTCTTTTCCTTTTATAATGTTAATAATAATTTCATTTTTTTTATGTTGTAGAGGTTTATGGAGTGAGTATTTTACCCGAGAGATGGATAGAGGTGACGTAGGTGTTATTTTTGCATAGACTCCTATTCCAACACCACCTAGATCACCACTCATACCTTCTTTTCCTTTGATGCCTAGAAGAGGTTCCCTTCCACAAGTAGCATCAATAATAATTTCTGAATCTATTCCAGTGATTTCTTCTTTCTCTATCTTTGGTTCTTCTTATTCTATGGGAAAGATAGTGGTGGTTGCTAAAGAAGAACTTGTGCTTCTTCGATGTATTAATCAATGAATCTCTGACAAAAAACCCTATTCTATTTGTGAGGATGTCTATCATCTATGGGAGTCACAATCATGCAATTTCAAGGTAGATTATGATTTAGTACAAGCTGGACTTCCATCATCTTGGCAACCAATTCCTAAGGATGCTCGAAATGCTGTAAAAAATCTAAAGCAACTCTTAGAATAGTTGGAAAGTACAACATATTATGCTTGCCATCTAGATACTTGTGCATGTTTCCTTCAAATTGATAATGATCGATTTCAAGTAATATATATATATCTATATATTATATTTTTTCTATTTTTTCTCCTTTTGGTTTGTTGATTTGTTTAGAACTCATAATTTAAATTTTGTTTCTGCAAAGAAAGAAAAAGGAATGGAAAAGAAACATAGTTGATTGATCAATATAGATGAAAATGTTGAAGACTAAACTTCAAAGAAAAGAGGAATCAATAGTTGCAGCAAGATGTGTGACCAAATATATCAAACAATTATGTGATAGACTAGCTAGATGTAAAATAGTGCTTAGTAAAGAAGATGCTACTACTAAAGAGAGATAATCCCAATTGAAGATAGTTATAGATCTTCTTGAACCATTTGGTCGTAACAAATAATTACAGTTGCCCTTTTCTTTATTTTTCCATGCTACTTTTTTTTACAATGTACTTCCTTTTGATAATAAAATAAAATAATATTTTACTCCATGTTATTTTTTTTAGATGTACTTGTATTCTATAATAATAATAAAATAATATTTTTCTTCCACTTTGGTTCCTACATTGTGGTTTTCTTCGATACCAAATGTGACATCTTGTTCTCAGATGTCATAAAAATACGAATTCCTAATTTATTATATTCATCATGGATAACATATCAAAAATATTATAAACACTTAAATAATGAATTAATTAACAACTAAATAATTGATACTAAAGAATTAAGCAAGGAAAAAATGAAAAAATTATATTAATGGTAGAGAGTACTATAACGCCCTTTTTGGGTTGTCTTCCTATGTGATGAGACGCAACATGCATTGTGC
>MNCI01024339.1:4829-43378 GCA_015680685.1 Gnetum montanum | reverse complement strand
ACTCTTTGAATGTGGGATTGTCAGGGCATTAAGGGCATGAGCCTGCTTTGGGGAGGACCCACTGACATTTCTATTTGGACCATTCGTTAACTTCTTTTCCTTAACATTCTTGCAATTAATTAACATTTTTGTTCATTTCCATCATGACATCCCTTTTCCCGATGCCATAGTTGTCTGATTTTCCTATCTTTCCTACTCCTTTTCTTTCTCCATTCTCACGCTCCCGGAGGTTCACGATTAGTCATGGGGGTACGGGGCCTGATTTTTCGATTTTTATCCTAAGCCCCGGATTTTTTTCATTTTTCTTCGTAACCCCTACACCTTCGGTAGTCATCATCTACATTTTTCCGGATCCATATCAGTCATACCACAACCTAGCCAATGAACCCAAACCGAAGCAAGGTATGCTTTACTTCATGATTCAATTACCCTTGCTAATATATGATTGTGTTGTATGTGCAGATGGCAATCATACAACAGTAGAATGGATCTAGAGCAAACACTTGGAATTGAGCAGCACTGAAGCAGCTATGCAAGGAGGAGGATCGATAATGAGCTTACGGATGGACAATGGAAGGCGCAATCTAGGCATTGGCAGCAACAAGACTCTTCTCTCTTCTTCTCTTCTATTCTCTCTCCTCTTTTCTCTCAGCTGCCAAATGTGGCCTGATGTCATTGTAATAAGGTGTTCACCCTTGTTGTCATGAACACCAGTTTTGTCAAGTCTTGTAATAAAGACCCGTTCACATGTCATCCCATTAGTTCCATTTCCCCTAATAATCCCATACCTACCTGATATCATTGTAAGCAACTCGAGGACGAGTTTTCATTCAGTCATGGGGGGATGATGAGACGCAACATGCACTGTGCCGCGATATCGCGTATTTCCCTATGATATCGCATACGCGATATCATGGTCCGCCGCCATATCTATAAATAAGAGGCGGCACTCCCTTCATTTCCAAATTATGGCTAGAAGTAGCGAAGCTCTGGCAGATTGATCACTCTAGAGTTAGAATTTTTCCCATGTGCCCGCAGTAGGAGTCCTAGAGTGAACGGCTCTTTATTTGAGCAGCTTGTAACCTAAACCCAAGTTGTGTACAGTAATAAAGATGAACTTGATTGGATAAACCTTGCAGTATGTGGTTTTATTGTTGTTTATTTACTGCTTTCCTAGTGCACACAAGTATGACTTGATTACGAGTGTCTATGGACGTGTACGGCTAATCAAGGAATCGGCTACTTGTCGCAACACGTGAGTACGACTTGACTACGAGCATTGACTGCTTGGTAACCTAGTAGCGTATTCCAGGATTCTGCGCTTGGTAATCCCAGTGGTAGTTCAGTGTGTACGGCTAGTCAAGGCTAGGCTAGAACGTGTGATAAGTACGACTTAGTTACGAGCACCCATGGGTGTGTACCGCTAGCTAAGGAATCGGCTGCTTATCACACTTAAGCTAAATAGGTGCCTCATTATGACCACTTCGAGCACTTACGTTACGTGTGGTGATCCTTGTAACGATTAGCGTTTGGTAAGCCATAGTTGCATAGTTCAGGGTGTGTCCGGTAAGTGGGAACGGATGCTGACGCTAGTTAATTTAGACTTAGGACAGTAGTTAGAGTTAGCTTAGTTTCTCAACCCTTCCCTCTCATAGCTTAGAAGTTAAAATTGAAAATACCAAAAAAATCACATACCTCATACTTGCTTAACCATACACCGTGACACTTACAAGCAAGCCTGGGAAGACAATGAACGATTAACCCTAAGTGTTTCCTATGGTGTTAAGGCATTTAGTCTGTGGAGTTCAACTGGATCGTGCATGCATGCTCGTATTCGTATGGTTGAGTGTAGGGGTACCTCGCCACTCATCACTATGTCACTTAAGCCTTAGAGGCAATCCAACACTACCACCATGGTTAGGCTATCTTGCCAAAGGGGTGATCAGTCCCTTTTTGTCCCACTTCATCTGGCTTCCATTACTCACCTCTGAAGGCTCTACAAATCCATGCCAGCACGACCTCTAACCCTAGCCTTAAATGGCATAGGTCAAACTCTCTCCCAAGGGATACATGAATAGTAATAACTTCTCGTAACAAGGTTTCCCTTCATCAAAAGGTTAATTACATTTTTTATAATTGTTTCCACCCTTAACAAGGGATGGGACATTACAGTAAGTGCCTTCCCTCTATGACCATTCTGTTTACTATAAATAGTAATAGGGACCTACCTTCCATGTTGGAGATAGGTCTTCAATGCTAAGCATTCTTCCATCCTTGTTGGAGTGATTAGTCAACATTGAAGTGCATGGATTGTTGAAATATAGCTTTTGTGGCTTCAACATTAAGGGCATGCCATTTCCACACTAGGGGGAAGTTTCCAAACTAAGGGGAAATCTCTCCACTCCATGCTAGGAGTAGGTGAGATTTATCCTCCTACAAGTGTTTCCAAAGTAGAAAAATGTATACCCTCCATAAAACCCATCAAATTCCCATTTTTGGCATTCCAAAAGGAAATTTTGACACCCCCAAGCCAAAATATAGATACTAGATGACGTTTTTGACTTGGGAAATGAGTCTTTGACTACTTATGAGGTATTTTTCAGCCTCAAAAGTATTGAATATGTGAGATTTCCCCTCATGGATTACAATATTCACATTTACAATGATGTTTGACCTTAGATTTCATGGGGTGAAAGCTACATAATGAAAATTAGCTATAACATACAAAATTTTTTGGTGTTTCAATGGCATTTTTGTTGGTTTCTAGAGGATTAACCTAAGAGGCACCAACAAAGAATACAAAACACCACTACATATTTTGATCTCATAATGCATATAGGCCACATGAGATGATAAAACGAAGTTATCCAGGTCACTAATATCATTAGGTTAAGGTCATGGTAGGTCATGGTATTAGTTTAAGGCCCCAACAAGCTATGTTGCCAGTTTATGATCATAGTAGACTATTGAAAGGCAACTCACTTATTAATGATTGTTAGCTACATGTAATATGGCTTTAGTTAGGAATGACTAACTAGATTGGCTAGCTGATTCTCATTCATGTTAACTATCTCAAATGGTGCATTACCATAGGCTCTGGTGACAAGGATAGTTGGCTAAGAATTTATCCACATGCTCATGAATGACTTTGAAGACCATGTCATCCTCTTTGATCTTACACATGGTCAAGTTACCTTGATGTTGCCACTTCTACCTATCTTGATAGTGTTCAATATGAGCAAGTTCTTGCATTCATTTATCTGCAACCAAGTCCAAGGCTAATTTCTGTAACTCCTTATTCTACTCATCATTGATGAAGTCATTCAAGACTACTCAGAGCAATAGCACCTACAATTCAAGAGGTAAAATAGCTTTAGAACCATAAATCAAGCTGTAAGGGGTCATACCAGTTATTGTGTGATAGGATTTTTTGAATACCCATAGTGTATGGACAAGCAACTCATGCCATTTGTGCTTGCTATTGTTAAGCATCTTCTTGAGAAAGTTGATGATGGCCTTATTGCTTACTTCCACTTGTCCATTGGCTTAAAGGTAATATGGCAGTGAGAAAGAATGCTTAATGCCTAGGTCATGATAGAAATCATTTTTTACATAACAGTTATGTCATGTATGTAATCATTAAGAAAACCTAGTATGTAATCACTGAAGATATAGGTCATGGCTCTCTGGTATGTTGCTCTTACATTCTTAAGGCCAAAGGGAATCATAGTAAGGTACTCTAAGGGGTCATGAAGGTTATGCTAAGTTGATGCTTTGGGTTAATCCTAATTTGGCTGTACCTCAAGAAACCATCCATAACATACAATAAAGCATGTCCTTGATCTAGGTAGTATCAATAAGTTGTTCAACACTAGGTAGAGGGAAGTCATCATTGATGGTTTCTTTATTTAGGTCCTAGAAATTGATGAAAATATGCATACTCCTAGTTTTTTAGGAACTACCACTATGTTGGACATCCATTTTGGTTGGTAGAGCTTTGAGATCTCATCACAAATTTCTAAGGTGAAATCAAGTCTAATCTTATGTACTTTTTTCTTAACCAGTCTAATGCTAGGATCTAGTATGATGTTATGCTAGGCCAACCATGGGTCTAGGCTTTGCATATCTTAATATGACCAAGAAAATTCTTTAATATTATCTTGTAGGACCTTGGTAATGTCTTGAGCCTCTTGAGGTTCCAATGAGGAACTTAGTTTAAGGGTTTTCTCCTCACCATTGTTTGTTGTGACTAGAACCTCAACTAAAAAGTCTTTGCTTATTTCACTTGCCTTTAATTCAAGGGCCTTGAATAGGTTTTAGGCCATTCTAGAGGTTTTTCTATTAAGGCTATGTGATCTACAAGACTCTTAGGCTTAAGATCTAGGCAATTAGGGTCAATACACAATTCAACACCACCATGAGGTCCACGTAGACATAAAGGTAAACTAATTTGCTCCTAGGTATACATACTTTGATCCTGCATGTTAACCAAAAGAAAATTAAATGGAACTTTGTTAAAAATTAATAAAAAATGCTAAAATGCAATAAAATAATGCAAACATATGCTATTCTAATTCAAACAAGGTCATCTGAGGCTATAAATAGGATGACAACAAGCGAACAAAGTGCAATAAGGGCCAAATAAAAGTCAAACCAAGGTTAAAAAAAGTAAAGTATACTAAATAAGGCTACAAATGGTCAAAAAAAGGTTATAATTTTTCCAGTTTTAGGCCATAGAGGGCCATGATGACAATTTAAGGCCATAGCAGGCCATGGTCACATGGTGTCAAATGGTCATCTAAGAAGGTCAAACCCCACTATTTGATACGAATAAAAGGCTAAAGAAAGGTAATTAAGGATATAATAAGGTAAATAAAGAACATATAAGGCTATATAAAGGTTATAAGAAGGTTAACAAGGTTGAAAATGTAAAACTAGACTGAACACAAGTCAAAGCACCATGTAATAAGGCAAAAAAATCAAGTAAAACAAGCTACAAATGATGGAATTTGGCTAATATGGATTAGAAATGGTTAGGTTTTACTATTTTTAGGCCTTAGAAGGCCATGTTTTTGAGGCTAAAAAAATATTAAGTGAGTTCAAACATTAGTCAGGGTTGTTTCTGTGCTATTTGAGCATGAAAATTGAAAGTTTTGAGGCTTACATGCTAGGTCCCCCTTGTTTCCATGCTAGCCAACATAGAAGAAGGGACCCTCAATGTGGAAACTAGGTAAAGTAGGTTTTGGGGAATTCAGAGGTCCAAAATTAAGGTTCTGGGGCCTTCCTAAGGAAACGCAAGACTAGATTTATCAAAATTAGGCAGTTTGAAGTTTGGTAAAAGCTAAAATGTAGGTTATTGAGCCTTCCCTCCTATTTCCATGCTAGCCCTTATGGAAGAGAGGGTGCTCAACTTGGAGAATAAAAATCCTAGCCAAAATAGGATCGAATATGATCAAACAAGTAGTTAGAACCTGGATCTAGAAGTTGTGCATCCTCTAGCTTTGTTTTGAGGACATTGGAGTTAGTTTTGAAGGTCAAAACAAGATAAAATGGCGTTACCCCATTCTTCCATGTTGAGCACAATATCCCTTAAGATCCAAGCCACTTTCTAAGCCCTGAATAAAGCAAATTTATCCAATAGTGCAAGCCCAGAACCCACCAAAGTAAATGGATGATACATTGTCCATTATCATCAAGGATCTTAATGTTAGGCAGTGTGAGTCCCTTAATAGCAACAACGGTAGTTGAAGAAGTCATTCTTGCAAGGCTAAAGGAGTCATAAACAAGGAGAAAATAGGAGATCTAACAGTGATCTAAGGATTTATGTCCTACAGGGTTCCAGAAGAACCGTCGTGGAGACCAATTTCCACCACACGATACGTAAAAAACCTCAAAAGGGTGTGACATTTACACTAGCACGTATTGAGGTACAAAAAGCAAGCAGGACTACCATAAAAACAAGGAGAAAAAATGGCATTTGGAGGCTTTATGTACTGTAGGGTCCCGAACGAACCGTTGAAGCGACCGATCTGTACTGCAGGATGCGTAAACAACCACAAAGGGTGTCAAGTTTATGCTAGTGCATGCCAAGGTATAGAATGCATACAAGAATACCATAAAACATAGAAAGTGCAGCAAAAGGCCCTCCATCTAGCACCAGAAAACTGTAGTGATTGAAAATGTTGATGGTTGGAAACACCGAGAGGTCGTTGGTCATGATAGTTTTAACCCCGAATCCATGTGAGGACCGTGCTGGATAAAATGGAAATGGAGCACCCTAAATGGTCTGGTCGATCAAACAGGGACTTAATCGGTGTTACTATAACCTTTTGCAAATGTCTAAATTAAAAGAAATTCTTATAGTGAAAAATAATAAATTTTAAATGCGAGGAGATGAAAATGATGTAAAAATGCAATGACAAGCAGGAAAGAAATGTAAACTAGAGATAAGAAAATGCACCACTTCAAGATTATGACTCTACTCCGTCAAAGTGGATACAATTGGTTGCACAACACTAGGAAGCATAGAGAACCCAAAAGTAACCAGGATGCTCAAATGCAAGCCAACAATGTACTTGAATGCAGGTTCAAGAGCCAACAATGCAAAAGCGATACAAGGCCAACCAGGTTAGCTTGAAACAAATGGAGTTTATTTTTTGGTAACTGCTAACAAAATTTACCAACTGCTTAAGTTTGTTCTTAAAATGCCAAATGAAATTTTGCTAACATTTTCCAACAAGAATTGCCAACTACTGCTTAAATTTCCTCATGAATGCTAATTTGCCAACTTGTTAATCCTTTTGTCCTTTTTTTTAACCAATCTATTTGCCAACCAACCCCTTGAGCATTTCTTGTCGAGGTATTTATAGGGCCAGGAGCATGCGAGAAGTGTGGTTTGGATGCCACGTACCCTGGACCCACAAGGTGTTGACGTGTCTATCCTACATGGACATGTAGAGCTGATTGCTTGACGAGCCTGCCATGCTGTAATTGCGCTGTTAGAACATGGAGATGTGTGCCAACGATGCAGAGAAGGAGGGAGGTGCATTGATATAGCATAGCAGATTTCTATGTTGCACCTACTACACTGCACTACACTTTGGAGCGTATCATGTTCACATAGCGTAGCAGATTTCTATGTTGTGCTACCTACTACGCTATACTATGCTTTGGAGTGTAGCATGTTGGCGTGGCGTAGCAGCTCTGCTACACTGTGCTACGCTATGCAGTGTAGCATAGTGTAGCCAATAGTTTGAAGGAGAAAATTACTTTGGAGTCGACTACATGCACTAAAAACCTTTGAACTATTCTAACTAGTTCTGCATGTTTACTACACTATACTACACTATGTAGAGTAGAATAGCATAGCAGCCAGCCTTAACTACAAAAATGTTAGCAATTTGCAAACTTTGTTCTTTGCAATGTAAAGCCTTTGAACTTGCTGATCTTGTCTCCTAAGATGCCTTTGTCTTTCTTACATCATCGCTACGCTGTGCTACGCTATGTGGGGTAGCAGAGTGTAGCAACCGACATAGCCTACATCTTTTTTTGCCTTATCCACTAAGTTTTCCAAAAGGCTTGAAGTTCGAACGAAGCAAATGGCTTTGGAAGGCTAGGGGTGCCTGCTAAGTGTATTTGAAATCACCAAGAAAGTTGGGCCTTTCTGTCTTGCTTTTGCTACGTTGTGCTACGCTGCATAGCATAGCATAGCGTAGCACTTCGTCCTGCATCTTTTAAGGCTTGCTACGCTACATAGCGTAGCGTAGCATATAAAACTTCTTGACTTAGAAAATTTTCTTAACTATTTTGCACATCCTGAGCACCACCGACAACCCTGCGCATCAATTCGGAGTAGACTGTCAGCTGGATGAACTTCCCAGGTGGGCAGACAGAAGAGTCTATTAGGCCTGTCAACACTGGACGTAGAAAATTTTCCAAACTAGACATTCTAAACTCGGAACATTCATTTCTTGCTGAAGTGACATGATGCTTCCTGGATTCCAAGGACCTGTTGAAGCAAGAATGCCTTGAAAATTTAGGGTATTTCATGTTCTTCTTTGGCTTCTTGTTGAGGTGGAATTATTCTATGTATAGAAGGGAGGTTTGTTCATTGTGGGGTGTTTACTTAGGATGGCCGAATTTGAGTATTCGTGATGTTTTGACTATGAGCTCTTCTATTTGGAGGAGTATACAAATCATTCCTAGTTTTTTGGTAGGTGTTATTCATGATGTCAATAAGTCTATGGTAGTTATGTGGGTTGGGGTCACTTACCATAACTTGTTCTAATGAGGAAACCTCTTTGTTTTCTGTTTCATGAGGTACATTAAGGAGCATAAAAGGGTTTTTCCATTTTGTTGACCTTGGGTGTTGTCACCATATAATGCTAAAAACTGGGGACAAGTCTTCTCAAAATGTTGCCTAGTGTTATGGAGATGATAATAATTGTCATTGACTAATGAATTAGGCTTTTTTGGTTGTATAGGACCTTTGTTGTTGTTCCACTTTAGTTCAATTACTTTATTTGAAAATTTCTGCAGTGAAGTTAATATTTTGGTCATTTGATTTTGAGTTTAAGTTGTAGGTCCAACAGGATTGGATATCCCATTTGGGTTTACAATGGATTGGATTAAGGCTTTTGATTGGTCATCATTCAAACTAGTGTTGGATGGTAGGAATGAGAAAGATGTGGGACCCTAAAAATAGCTATCTGTAAATTGAGTTATTTAAAAGGGAGTGGGAATTTGAAACATGGTATTGATTATTGGGAAAGTTGGTAGAGGTAGAGGGTTAGATTGCATAGGATTAGTAACACTTATCATCCCAAATTAGGTTTGAATACTATTCATGAGGGTAATTTGTTCCAACTCAATAGCTTTAACCATCTCTCCCTGTATTTGTATTATGTTGGGATTACATTTGATGACATAGGCAAAGAATGGATCAATAGTGGATAAGTAAAAATTGAGGATTCCACTAGGTTGTGGGTGCATCTCACTTGGAACATAAGTGAGCTGATAAAGGAATCTTAGGTTGTAATCTTGGACGTTTTCCCCAAGTAGCTTTCTTAAGCTTGTGAAGTTGTTTGATGCTATGGTAGGGCTAATAAACTTGTCAAATTGAATTTAAAACTTATTTTTAAACTCTTAACATGAGTCGATGGAGGCATTAGAGAGCATCAAAAGCCATTGGGTGGATTTACTTCTAAAAGTTGTCACAAACACCCTATATGCTATGTCATTTTGTACAATGTTATGGATGTTTAGTAAGGTATTGAAACATTGTATATGTTGGTAGGCATCACTAGCAAGGTTTGTGGGATTTTGGGAGAGATTTTGGGATGTAATGATAGTTAGTAAAGTTAAAGGGATTTCTCACCAAGGGAGTTGGAGGTTGATTGGCTGCCATCCTAGTTTTAGTTCTCCTAGGGATAGAACTTGGGAAATGTGAAACTTGTTGCTTCCTTAATGTAAATTTACGGGTGCTTGGTTGGTTAGGAGAAGAGTGAGATAATTCTTGTTGGGAGAGTTTTCTCATAAAACAAGAATCACATAATATAAATGTTAAAATAAAGTTATAAAATTAAGGAAAAGAAATATTGCAATAATAATTTTTTTTACCAAAAAAACCATTAAAATATACTATTTAAAAATTTTTTAAAAGAAAAATAAATTCATAAAATTGCAATATTTATAAAATTAAAAAGGAAAATACTATAATAAAAAATTTTAGAAAAATAAATTTAAAATTGAATAATTAAATAAAACCACCTTACCTAAGCCAAGACTAAGGTAAGGTCCACCAAAATCAAAATTAGGAAAAGAAGATTTAGGATTGAAAATGACAATTTTTAGAAAATAGGAAACATCAATTTTGAAAAAAAAAAAAAGAAGACAAAATAAGGGGTTTGGAGATAGAGGTTTGTAAAGAAGAAAAATAAAATTTAGGGAAACAACAATATTGAGATAATAACAAAATATGGAAAATGAAATTTTCGAGAAATGAAAATATATCATGAACTAGAAAAGGGCAAAAAATAGATAATTTTTTTTTAAAATAGAAAACAAAGGTCAGAAAAATAGCCCTCCCTCTAATGTGAAAAAGGTGTTGATGCATAAATTTTGGATGCACCAACACTAAGAAAAGAACTCGTTTGAGGAGACTATTGCCTAGGGTGTCTCTCGTATGGGTACGAAAACCCAAGAATAGTTTCAAAACAATAAACCAAACAAAAAAAAATGGGAATTCAAATTGAATGACTATCTTGAAATTCAAGAATACAATAGGTATTTAAAAATAAATAAAATTTTCCCTGGTCTCCCATTGTCGTCATCAATCCATCATTGTCGATAGTGCCCACTACCAGGCAGGAAAATCCTAACCGTTGTTGAAGAGGGAGAGAGATAAATAGTGGGAAAAAGAGAGAGAGATCTACTCTAATTACCCACCAAGCACTTACTACACATACATTGTCAGAACGTGTCACCATTGTTACATGAAAAGGGGAGGAAGAAGAAAGAGACTACTCATTATAGCCATCCATCATATGCCTGTAGCTCTAGAAGAGAGAGAGATTTTCCATGCTACCGAAACATGCTACCACCCCTTGTTTCCCTATTGCTACCACCACCTAGGTAGACTATCATGCACCACTCGACACCTGCAATGCGTCACCGCTGTCATTGTCACGTGCAAACAAAACATGCCCCTGCTACCCATCGTTGTGTTGACTTCTTTGTCTATCGCCACTTTCTAGGGAACAGAGGAGAGAGAGAGAGATGTTGTTGTTGTACACTCTATGTATTGTAGATGTGTCTCCCATGTGTAGTAGCAATAGCCATCGTTGGGGGCGAGAAAACAAAACTTGACGCACTCTTGTCTAACGTACACGTCCACCATTGCTAATCTTCATTCACTATGTTGTGCATTACTACTTCAAACCTGTAGAACAGGAGGCCCAATCCTAGTTGGTGATGCTAGCCATGCACTCACCATCACTTGCTTGCAGGTAGAAAGAAGAGAAAAACCTATTATAGTCACACGTAGCCACATCCATCTCACTTGATGCACATGTTGCCACCCAACTCAACATGATTGCCACCATTACCTATAGTCATTTGCTGGTTGACCATCGTTTGGGATTAGACCACTATGTTAACCGCTACTGTCGTCATTGCAAATAGTTCAACGCTACCTTGTCGAAGAAGGAGAAGGCCATCGGATCTATCTGGCTTAGTTCTTTGTGTCCCAAATAATTTGATCTTCTTAGATGTCATGCCTTCATCTAGTTTAAATTCGCACGTTCCACATCGGTTACAGCAATGTGTTGCCTGTAATGCCCACGTCCACCTCAAATGATTTATGTAATCATGTATTTTTGTAGAAGAGGAACTCCTAAAGCAACTTGAGATTGATGGATTTTCTAATGTAGATCTAAATGATCTAGATGCCTTGTTTAGTGAGGCGGTGTTGGGTACATCCCCCATCATCACTCTAGAGGAAGAGGAGGAGGAGCCAGGTATGCTCATACCATAATGCTTTTGTTATATCTTATGGTTTAATTTTGTTTTTCATCCTAACCATTCAATGATTGTTATGATTATAGTAGTTCTTGAGCCACAAATGCAAGCCCCTATCCCTAAGTTTTGTGTGAAATCATGGGTGGAGACTCTAGACAAGGTGAAGTTCATGCATAGGATGGCTAAGGACATCATCAACTGGTTACAATAGGTTGCATGCGAGATAGGTAAGGACTTTATTTTATATGGATTAGTTGTTTCCCTATGTTTTTGTTATGGCTATCTTAGGTTTTATATTATGTTTATTAGTTATATTTTTATATTTGTGTAGTGCCTTCTACAAAATGGGACCCCGACAGAGACATGAATATTAACTTCTTGTTTAAGCTTCCCTTCTATGTATCTAGTGTATCCTTGAAGATGTATGAGACTGATACTGATCTAGCAATGTCATGTGAAAAAACTTCATAGGAGCTAGAGAGATCCAATGAATTCCTATGGGAGAAAGTTGTGGCCTTAAGGAAGAATACTCAATAGTAGGAGGAGATAATTAGAGAACTTTGAGATCACAAGGCCTTTATGAAAGCCCTAGTGGTTAACTCAAGTAAATTTCAAACTAAGGAGATCATGTGGGCCCACCATTAGCATAGAATTTGGGACAAAGTAGTGATCTTATGGGAGATTTCTAAATAACATATGCAAATGGACCTTATCTCCCAAAAGGTTGAGGATTGGAAGGATTGTTGTGCTTGGATCCTAGAGTGGGATAAGAAACAAAGGTTCCACAAATGATAGTACAAGATGGATCATGGAGCTTACCTTAAGTGGCTTAAGGAGGAGTCAGTTGAATGACATAAGAAAGAGCTATTCATCTAGAGGATCTAGGTGGAGAATGCTTATCATCTTTTTAAGAGTACTCTCACAATGGAGCAATTCCCTACTACTCAAATTACCAATATGGCAGGGGAGACATCTATGGCTACTATTACCCTAGAGCCACCTACTTGGACTACAGTAGATAGGACTGACATCCTTTCCTACATTGATCTTAGGAATGTTGACTAGGTTAACATGATGAAGGACAAAATCACCTATTGTTCAAAGGAAGGCCTTCCACATCTATTGTTATAAGTTATGGAGTAGGTATCCCCATAGGTTTGATGTATTTTATGTTTTAGTTTTAGTTTTAGGTTATTGTTTTTTCTATTAGCCACTAATTGGCTATGTTTGATGTATTTCAGACCTCAAGAGACATTGGCGGCCCTAGCAATGAGGGTGGAGATGATCCACCACTTCCTCCTTTGGATGCCACTTAGCATCCTCCATTTGCCTCCTATTGGCTCTTAATTTTTATTTTTATGTTGATGGTTATTGTTAGCCAATACTATGTTATAAATTATTATTTTTTGAAATTTTTACCACATAATATGATCATGGCTATGTATGTTAGGGATACTTTAATTTAAAATTTAAAATTTTGATTTGATTTTTGGCTATATATATCATTTTAGTAAGCATTGTAAATGCTTTGAACATTTGAATGGCTATGTTGATGTTTTCTTGGCTATAAAATTAAGCCAAAAATATCATAAAATAGGCTAGACAAAAATATCATAAAATAGACATTTGCTAGTTTTAGGCCAGGTTGGGCCATGTTGCTAATTTAAAGTCTTAGTGGACTACAATGCTGGTTTAGAGTCTTAGTGTACTATAATTTTGCCAGTTTAAGGCCATGGGCAGCCATGATGCTAGTTTAAGGTCATATCAGACCATGTTGTATGGTTATCTTTTCTAGTTTAAGGCCATTATGGGCCATGTTACTAGTTTAATGTCATAGTGGGTCATTGTTAAAGAAAAATCTATATTTTTGGAAATTTTATGTTTTAAGAATTTTTTTTTATATTTATAACATGTGAAAAGAAAAAAGAAAGGCTATAATAAGTAAAAATGCAAATGAAAGTAGAAACTTAGGCTATATGCATAAAGAGTAAAACAAGGTACATAGAAAGATATAACAAATTAGGCTACATGGCTATTGATGCATTTGGTTATAGGTGCATGGGATGAAAAGGTTAAGGTGAACTTCACTTTTGTAGATTATTCCTAATCTTTGCAATCTTAGGAAATGAGTAAGGTATACTCTACACAAGCTTATATTCACCATCCCCTTCATTGATGATGTTAAAAGGGAGTCCATCTGATAATGCATCCTATTGCTTATCATTGTCATGGTTGGGTTATTGCTCTCACTTGGGTTGATGGACCTCATGATTTGAAGTTTTCTCCTAAAGCTCCACCTCAAACCCCTACTCTATGTTCAGATTGTTGACAGCCAGGGGAACCACATTATCTCCATGAATGATGATTTCACCTCCCTCACAAGGAAGGTGAATTTCTTGATGGATGGGTGAGGATATGGCTCGTAATTAAGCCAACAAAGGTCATCCCAAGATAAGGTTGATCCCTAGTATTTTCTCCACTACCAAGAAATTTGCAATTGTGGTACATTGCTCTCTTATGACAAAGACTAAGGAGATAGACCCCTTAATGAAAACCCTTGATCCATTGAAGGATTTGAGTGCTACAATTGATGTAGGCTGTATCTACTTAGGTAGGCCCAAGTGTTCAACAATGGTGCATGGAATGATGTTAGTTGTGGCTCCATCATCAACATGCACCTCATGTACTTTAAACTATCCTACATGTATGGTTATGAATAGAGGAGCGTTAGTTACTTTGCCATTTTGAGGATTAACCTTAATTTTGCTATTACAAAATACTAGGGGCATTGACCTCTCCTCCCTTGGTGAGAAAAGAACCATCACTATATGTATGGCTTCTTAATTAATGGGAATGTCCTCATTAACAAGCATGAAAGTCAACATTTTAACAAACAACTCATGATGTATGACATAAGTCATGATTAAGTCATACAAGATTAAAGTTATGTTTTTCTACTTGAGGGATTTCTTGACTTGGTCTATCACAATGAGGAAGTTTTTATCATTGATTGTGAGGTTTCTGGATCTTTTTAATTTTTTTTGAAAAACGGTTGCAAACATTGGTTGTGTAAAAATATTGAATGAAAACTAAAAATGAGATTTTGGCAAATTTTTGGTGCTATCTATATGATCATTTTTTATGTTTTTGATTTTGTCTTAGTTTTAGGCCATTTCGGGCCGTGAACGTTAGCAGCGTAGTGTTAGGCCATTTCGGGCCATGCGACAGTAGACAAGTGATGCACTAACGCTCTAGAGAATAGCTAACTAGTACCTAGTGTAGATAACTAGATGTAAAGTGAAAAGGTGGTAAGTGTACAAATGGCCTTAAACTATCCATGGCCCGAAATGGTCTTAAACTATCCAAGGCCCGAAATGGCCTTAAACTAGCCATGGCCGGCAATGGCCTTAAACTACCCATTTAAATCACAGTTTACGCTTGAACTAGTCAAAGGCCCGAAATGGCCTAAAACTAGCTATATCATTTACACTTTGCACCTGAATTGTCTAGTGGCCTGCAATAGCTTTAAACTAGTAACTTCATTTATGCTACATGCTCAAAATTATCTGCCATTTCTCATAGCATCAAAACCTCTTCATTTACGCTTTGCATAAAGCGAAAACAGCAAAAGAACATTAAACTCAGACCAAATTTGCATGATTTTTTTTGCCATGGCGTTGATCATCACCATTACACTTTGTCCCCTGCAAACCCTCTTCATGAGGACCGTCATCCGTGTTATGTTCATCCCGCTGAGGAACCTCCTCAAGTCATTCCTGCAATTAGACATAACATGCATATTAACATTGCGATCAAAACTAGGTATGACAAAAAGCATAATAAAACAAAAACTCACCTGTGACAGTCCTGCATCAGTAGTAAATGTGATTTTTTCTAAGCCAACCCACAGACGTTACATAATTTCGTCCTTGGTAAGCTCAGACCAAACCCCATCTCCTAGATTAGCTCCAGCCTTGACCTTTCCTTTCTCCACAGGAGTCCATCGGGGTGGTTCAGGGAAGAAGGAAGGGATAGTTGTCTCCCCCCTAGGAAGAGTCATTTCCCTTTCTGGGGAGGCACTTACCATCACTGGCTCTTGGAACTTTTCAAATGCATTGGAAGCACCAACAACATCGAGGAATAATCAAAGAGATTGAGCCTCGACGGCAAAGTCCCTGTAATGTTGACGATAGGCAGTGCATTCCCGCTTATAGAAATATTTGTGGTCTTTCTGCGTCTGCCTCCATTCTTGCACACTTGCGCTAAAGTCCTTCCAGTATTGATTTTTCTGAGCAAGGAGATCCATTTGCATCCGCTGCTCGACCAGTTCATAGCTGGTCTAGACACTGTTTTGTACGAGTGTCCAATAATGGGCATAGTCTACAACAGTCGTCTGCCAGTCCTCTTTGCCCATCACCTAAGCTTTTAGGAATTCGTTCCATGACCTCAAATCCCCCACTTCATCACCTAGAGCCACCCTCTCCTTCTCTAACCTTTGCAGTCTCTTCCAAAGGTCTTCTTTTACGCTTTGACATTCCCATAAGGAGCTCGTCAAGCGTATAGCACATTTACGCATCTCGTCGTAAATGTTGCACGACACGACGGTCGCTTCCGATGAGGGTTCGGTGGCATCTAAATCAATAGGCTCCGAAGGATCCCATCTGAGTCGAGCTCCTAATAACATAAAATGGCAGTTAGGCATAATTAGGTAACATAATACCACAATGGAACAACTTCTACATAATGATCATGATGTACCCACTTCAGGATCGATTTTCTCCAAGCGACCGATCATATCTTGGACAATGCCTTCCATAAAGATGAATTTATCAAGAAATTCACCCTAGGATCAAGTCACCACTATTGACAAGTGTACGTCTTGGTCACCTATTACCTAGAAAAAGTTCCATATAAGGAAATAATGAAGACATTACGATGACCAATATAACCTTTAGAAGCAATTTCCTAGAGTCGAGTACGCTATAAAAGTTAGCCTCACAGAGTCACAGATCATTTACCTCTTCTTGTCTAGGCCAAAAGGACTGCAGCATCTTCCACTACTGCTCCCTTCTCGCGCTCAATAACCTACGCGTTGCTCACCTTGTTGACTGGAGCCTCTTCTTCCAAGGCTGGGGCCTCTTCCTCACGCCGCAAAACCATAGCCCCTATTTGAGGGGTTAACCTTTCAACAGCCTTCTCCTTCATTATCACACAATGTCCTCAATTAACATAGAATTTTTCTCTAGTCCAATAAATATTATGCGATGCAAAAGTGTCTATACGTAGAATAACTATAATTATTAGCACATTTCTTTGCTTACCTGTTGGATGATTACTCCTCCGAAACTTGACCTACATCTTCTGCCTCACACCACTCGATGGCTCGACAGGCTCCTCAATCAAACGAGGCTTCTTCCGTGGCATCGATGAGTCCACTATCTCAGCTGCCAGGTGCTTCTCCCTCGACACATCGCCAGTGTAGGAAGGGAGCACCCCAGCCATGCTGTCTTGACCCTGCGTTCGAGGCACTATCATATTTTTAGTCATTATAGATAATGACTTCCTGATTCCTTCAGGAGTGTCTTGTGACTGAATAGTGCCGAAAATGTGAGAAATCCATGGTTTGGAAATCTGGCTGCGGTCCTGCTACACCTAGACTCCATTTCTTTGGACTACCAAAAACTCGGCAAAATGTCAGAAGCAAGCTATGAAAAAGGAAAAATGCACATTGAAATGGGATTCAAGCTTCTTGCGAAGCTTGACCATTTCAATGCGTAGGCCTTCGGCAAAATAGCTAGCCCAATTGAATCACGTCCCCTCCTCCATGACCTCTCGCATAATTTGGGCCTACTCGATAGTGAGAAATCTCCCTTGGGAGAGGGTCTTTGGGAAGGCCTAGGCTCGGAAAAGGGGGTAAATGGTGTTTCCCACTTCCAACTTGAACCCATCGACAGGAATTCCTTTAGCCTTCTTCTTAACCCCTAGCCACTCCTCTATCTCTTCTTGGTACTTGGCGCTCCTCTTCAACTTTTCCTCTATAGGAAAGCCATCGAAGGGGACCCCAAAAAGATCGGCGAACAACTAAGCGTCGATGTTAAAATTTACGCACACATTACACACGCATATGCAGAGACGCTCAGCTTCTTCACTGAAGGAGTTGACTAAGGTCAACATTTCACCTGTAGTAACATCAGGGGTTATGGCCAAGAATAGGTCCATCAGTCTAGCCTCCTGAAGGTTATTGGTCAAAACAACTGGGGCCACTCTATGGCCAAGCCATCATTGTATCTCCTTTATATCACCATAGCGGAAAAAGATATTGCTCACCTCGTGACCAAAAGCCATGATCATAATCTCCCGTGATTCCCTAACTGGTCATCACATAAAATAATAGTTAAGCCGAGGTAACAAAAAATGAGACAACTTCATATATGATCACTAACTGATGAAATTGATATAATTCATCATCATAATGAAGTTTACTAGGTCTGAATGGCAAAGAAAATAGAGGAATTTTCCTTTGCATGTCTGCAACAGTGAGGGGAGGATCTAAGGTCCATTCCCTATCCAGCCATCCGAGATTTCTACATCTAGAAAAGAATTCGGCATAGCAGGTCAGGTATTCTAGGATTTCGAACGCTAGTTGTTCCATGACANAATACTCTGTTCATTGCCCGTCATCTCACAACCTACTTCCAGAATTCACCTGGCACTGTGTATTATGCCNAATTCTGGAAGTAGGTTGTGAGATGACGGGCAATGAACAGAGTATTGTAGGCATGATAACAGTTGAATCTGGGCATCTCCCAGATCCAGCTCAAATGCCTCAAACCACTAGCACTCTGTTCACTGTCTTACACCCGCATAGTTTCAATCGTGTCTTCTGTCAGGAACGCTAATACACTCTGTGTTGAACCAACCAGTAGCGTCTCCAAAATAGCAGCAACTACATCGTCTGGTAGATGCGACTAGACGATTACGCTGTAATTACGAAGAAAAAACTGCAAGAACCCCCCGCATGCCCCTTCGGAACCACACCACCTCCTCCTTTATATGAGCATGAGGAGGAGGAACATTGGCCACAGGAACATGCATGCAGCATAGAACGTCCACAATGTCCAAAATGATTAGGACGGGCTTTAACATAATACTGTACAATGAAAACGTATTACTATTAGACAAAACATTTAGACATGAACATTCATCACACTACAATAGGGTTCTTCTGATTCCCAAAAAATTACAGATTCCACTAGAAACGCATAGCCAGAACCGCGCAAACCTTTGCAATAGCTCAAGGTCTGTCTCTGACAACAGCGATGAAAGCAACACCGCGTATCACTCTAGCATAACATGTAACTATTATGGGAATAAAGGAAAAGAAAAAAAACCCTAATTATGCTACCCATGGGTACAATACCTAGATTTTTCAATTATACACTACGTTTGCTCAGTATTACTCAACATTACCTAAACCCTCGTAACAATATGAGGTTCATGTCCAATAGCAAAGACAAAGGTAATATCACAAACCATAATAGCTTAGTCCGCGTAAACATATATTAACACTCAACGCAACATACACATTCAAGAAAATAATATACGACTATGACGTTGCAGAAAACATAACAATAGTGCAAAAGTGTGTACGACGACTTACCGATTAAGCGGAGTAACTTCCCGGGCCTCGACTCTGGCCTGTGAAGCCTACTGCAAACCTTCCTGTACTTCGTCAATCCTTGCCAATTTAGCATTCTTCCCTTTGACCTTTGGTGCCATAGTTGCAATCGAAAGAGTTTTCGTAAAATCGACTGTTTGCGCCTTGCTTCCGCTCCTTTTCTGCTATAGCCAGATCCAAATTCGCGATATCTGTAACCTTTTTTGAGTATGAACCACCGGTTTAAAAACAAAATTCTTGAAACTAACTTTTCTTTCTGCCCGATTGATGCAAAACTTTCTCGAAATGCTGGTGTCAGTATAACATGAAACATGAAGATCAAGGCATTAATTTCATAGATATCGTGTGGATCATTGTCCGAAATGACCCTAAACTAATACATAATTTATCATCTGCTAATCCGACTGCATTAACTACGATCTATACAAAAATTCAAATTTCTCGAAATGCTAGACACGCCACGTTGAATCCTTCATCTTTTTTTTATGTACACTAGCATCTAGAAGCCTAGCTCATCATTGTCTTACAAACTGTGCATATTTGTAACGGTCCACTAAGACCCTAAACTGGAAGCCTCTTTAATATGCAACCCTGACACAATGAAAACAAAAACAAACTCTTACCATTCAATAGATTGGCAAAAAAAAATGTAACAACTTCCATTTTTGGCATTTTTGTAGGACGAATCACAAATGGACGTAACTTTATCCGCACCCTTAACCTTAATAGGCCCATATGGGGAGACCATTAGATAGCTTAATTACACACCATTAGATAGCTTAATTACACGCTGATAAAAACAGACACTTCCCTTTGTGATGCAACCATAGTAACATCGAAAATATCCCCAGATTGGCCAGAACATCTAGCCCAAACTCTGGACCTGGAGGCTAGTGATGTGACTAAGGACCCTCTCAACAAGGTCCCTGTGGTTACGCACAAAGGCGAAAATGAAACTCTCAGGGTTAGTTCCCTCCTAGACCAATAGACTCAGAGTGGCATAATGCAAGTGCTCTAAAATAATGCTGCTATATTTGCGTGGTCATATGAAGACATTCTGGGATTAGACCTAAGATTAATACAACATAACATAATTTTAGACCCACGCATCAAAGTAATTAGATAGAAGACACGAAAGATTAAGCCAGAAATCGCACTAGCAGTGCGTAATGAAATCACCAAGCTATATCAGGTTGGCTTCATTCACATGGTTGATTGCTCAAACTAGGTGTCTAACATCGTAGTTGTTACTAAGAAAACAGGAGGCATACGCATCTACATAGACTTCCGACATCTGAACAAAACCATCATTAAGGAGAATTTCCCGTTACCAAGTATCAACCAACTGATCGACACAACAGTTGATCACGCGCTTCTATCCTTTATGGACGGTTTCTCAGGTTATAATCAAATTCATATTAATTTGGAGCACTAATTGACTACAATAGTCATGACGCATTAGGGGACCTTTTGTTATACTATGATGTCTTTCGGGCTAAACAATGCTAGGGCAACGTATCAACGAGCCCTAACATACATCTTTAGTGACTACCTTTTTGGGAGATTGAATGACTACATAGATGACATAGCTGTCAAGTCTATAAAGTCGGAAGATCATTCAGAAGACCTAGAGTTAGTCCTTAAATGATGTCTCAAACATAAATTACGGCTCAACCCAAAGAAATGTGTATTCAAAGTCAAAACCAGACACATGTTGGGGTTTGTAGTATCAGAGACTAGCATCTGAGTCGATCCTAACAAGGTTAAAGCCATCGTTGATTTAACGCCACGTACAAACCTTAAGGAACTATGTGGGTTACAGGGCAAACTACAATTTATCAGGTGGTTCATTTCAAAGTTAACAGATAAATTACATCCCATGCAACACCTTCTTAAGAAGGGTGTTAATTTTGAATGGATCGATGACTACCAGCGTGCATTCGATAACTTAAAAAGGGAGCTGCAATGTTTGACAATGATTTTCCTGCCACAAAGGGATCAGCCTTTTTACATTTATCTAGCTAACTTAGACATGTCTATAGCTACGTTACTTTGCCCAAAAAGGAACGATGGGTCAGAAGCCCCTATCTATTACCTCAGTCATGCTCTATTTGTGTACGAAACAAGGTACAATGAAGTGGAGCATAACTGTTTGGCATTGGTTTTTTTACTTAAAAATGTAGGCATTATCTTTTTCGCAGTCAAGTCAACATAATTTGCAAAAACAACATTCTGCGGGCTATCTCAAACAACTTGTATGAGAGTAGCAGGATAGCTCGTTGGAAAGCTATCATAGCCAAATTTTATTTACATTATCTTGGCTAATCGTCCACCAAAGATCAGGCTATAGCTGACCAGCTAGCGACATTGCCTATTAAAGATCAAGCTACAATAGAGCCAGAATTTCTAGATGAGCATGTACATAGTTTAAGCCCTGTATCAACAGGCCTCGAAGCAACATTATACTTCGACGGAGCTTCAACTACAAGAGGCGGCAGTGCTGCCACTGTTATTACGCTTGCCCCCAAGGATGTGCATCCATTGGCTTACCGCCTAGCCTTCCCTTGTATGAACAACATGGCAAAGTATGAGGGGCTCCTTAGAGGATTGTTGACAGCCAGAGAACTCAACGTTCAACATCTGGCAATCCAAGGCGATTCGATGCTTGTCATCAATCAAATCATAGGAGTCTATGCCTGCAAAGCTATGCATCTACAGCCCTACTGTGATATGGCTAAAGATCTCCTGAAATAATTTGTTACAATTGATGCCCAACACGTGCTACATAATAAAAACACTATGGTCGATGCACTAACAACACTGGCACTAAACGTGCCACCACACTTGTTTGTCACTTGGCCTACTTTAATGATGGAATGTATAGACCCTATCATTCAAGCGATGTAGATTTCTTCATTAAACGTGTGGGGAACGCCAGAATGGTATGATAACATTAAGACTTACCTTCTGCATGGTGAACCACAACACGAGCTAACGCATGCACAAAAAGATGCAGTGCGCAAGCGTGTCAGGCAATACATCATCATCGGAGATAGTACTCTTTGTAGATGCTCTTTCGATGGGGTATTGCTAACCTGCATTAATAATGATCAAGCACAGCAAATAGTTAGTGAAGTCCACAAGGGGCTGTGTGGAGGACACATAGCCCCACGAGCCATGATTGCTAAAATCAGATGTCTATGGTACTATTGGCCGTACATGGAAAGAGACTACCCTAACAAAGTTAATATGTGTGATATGTGCCAGCGTTACAAAATCCTAATACATGTGTCACCAACCGAGTTACACACTACACAGATTACTTGGCCATTCCAACGATGGGGACTGGATATCATAGATCCCATCACACCTAAATCTTCCGCAGGACATAACTTCATTATCACCGCCACTGAGTATTTTACAAAGTGGGTTGAGGCTATCCCCCTATAGAAGATTACATCTCAACAGGTTTTCCATTTCATCTTAGACAATATTGTAACCAGATTTGGGCTCCCGATACTATTGTGACTAACAACGGGCCACAATTTAGTAGCATAGAAACCAAATCTTTTTGCGATAACCTTGGTATCAAGTAATCTTTTTCTTCACCCTATTACTTGCAAGAGAATGGTCAAGCAGAAGCAACAAACAAGGTAATTATCAATCTACTCAAGAAGATTCTCAACAATAATAAGAAACGATGGCATCAAAAAAATCCTCTACGTGCTATGGGTGTACCGTACGACTTGTAGGACGGCTACAGATAGGATGCCCTATAGCCTAGTCTATGGATCCGAAGCAATGTTGCCCTTGGAATTACAGGTTCCCTCATTGTGGATGGTCCTCTCCATAGTTATAAATGAGACTCAACACAATGAGTCTAGAATCGTGGATTTAGACTCAGTGGAGGAGAAATGCGTCCAGATGCTCAACACCATCGAAAGATATCAGGACAAACAGAGACAGAAGCATTGGCACAACCTGCATCAACAACTGATCAAGAAAGGAGACCTAGTTCTCAAGGCCATTCGTGAACTAGTAGGCAAATTCTTTGCAAACTAGGAAGGCCCTTTCTTGGTCATCGACGCATACGACAACGAAGCATTCAAGTTAGCGGATATCGATGGTAACAAACACCTGAATCCATTGAATCATATGTATCTGAAGTGGTACTACATTTAAACGCTGACTCAGCTCAAGCGTAAAGGTAACACACATCCGCTATAATGCAAAACTAGTGAAGTTGTACACATTCGCTAAGATGTAAAACTGGCACTTCTTGCATGCGTCCGCCAAGATGCTAAACTGGCAAAGTTTTCGACTATCCACCATGACGTGAAACTAGCAAGGTAAGCATAGGTTTGCTAGGATATTAAACCAACACAAACTTGTCCCTAGGTCACAACATAAAACTGACACCCATAGCATGGTCTACTAGGACCATAAACTAGCTCTTCCACCATCCGGTACGATCAAAAACTAGTAGGTTTCAGTTTTCCCAGACATTAAACTGGGATCATGGCCTGCTGAGGCTTAAAACCAGCAACACCAGTCAACTAGGACTCAAAACTGGGATCCTTCAACAGATAATCCACAAAGCAAGCGAGTGTGATCACTCTTGCACTGCATCCCTACTAGATGGAACGGGTAAAGCGTTGGAATAGATGCAATGCCGCTACTCCACCAACATCCTACTAATTCCTCAGACATGCCAAAAGGCATACTACTGACTGCTTGGAGATGTTGCTTTGATAGCTGCTCTATAGTTGCAACTCCTGTGATCAACTTCACCACTTGGGGCCCCAAAGAAACTGTGGTCATCCGTAGTCTCAGTGGCCTCCATCCATCGCCGTCACCAGAATCCGGCTTAGCAGATTCATCTGACTTGTTCTTTGCCCAGTCATTTGAGCAAGATGAATCTGACTATCAATGGTAGCTTCATGAAACACGAAATCATTCTTGGAACCCTTGCTCCTTGTCACGGTCCCTGTTTCGTGGCCTATGCTCTACTTTTCGCTTTGGATGGCACTTGTTTCAACAGCCTCCCTCCTTAGTGATTAGGACAATTGCTTTTACGCTCTGCTCTCTGTTATGTTTTGCAGGTTACTTTCTATGACAGCGTTGATCGAGAATGCATTCATTAGAAGGTGAGGTGTCACGACATCCTGAAGTGGTTGCTCAGACTAGCCTAGCTACTCGGAGGTGCAAATCCTACTTCTCCCCCCCATCAGATACATTACTTCACTTCCTCCTTCCCTTATCCTTACGACTTCCTTTACCCTCTACTTTGCTTGTACAGAGTGTGAACATTCAATCAAATTCTTTCGCATCATCATGTCCATGAACTGATCTAATGCAACTCACCTAGTGGAATGTAGTTAAAAAAAAAGAGGGGACAAAGCTTGGTAAAATGGACGTAAAACAACTCATCCAGGCCACATGGGCATAACAAAACTCATCCACACAAGCCCTTCATATACAGTATGATGGTGTAACCTCTCGCAAATACATTCTCAGAAGGATGTAATGACTTGTTCGCAAAAGTTTCATGTTCACATGCTTGAGTCTTCCCTGAACCTCCCTCCTCTTACTCCTATAAAATCCCTTTTATGCTTTCTTCCCTACCCTACCTTTGCACTTCTAGGTTTGATGGAGCAACATTTGAGCAATCTCTGATGGATGTAGTTGGTGCCTTTACCTTTTGGTGTTTCGTATTCTTTTTTGACGTCTTTCGGGCAAGCCCTCTAAACGTCAACAAAGAGGGGCCATTGAAACACCATAAAAATTTTGAGGCCTCGACGGTTTGGAAAAATCTAGCGATTCAGGCAAGGAGTCGTGACAAGGCGCAGCACAATACAAATAAACTTCAGAAGACAAAACAAAATGATGAGTGCACGGTGGCAAGCCTTCAACTTTGCAAGTTTTCTATGTTTCAAAAATCTTAACTTTTAGCATACTACGCTGTGTTACGCAACATAGCATAACTTCGCGTTACATAGCGTAATGTCAAAGGCAGTCCACCACAACATCAAAGATGGCAAACATCCAAAACTTCAACGACCTAGCAAAAATCCCAAGGTTTAGGCAACAATCTGCAGCATGCCACACATTTCAGCAGGTTTTCTTTCTCAGTTAAGGGGACCTATTACGCTGCCTTACACAGTGTGACGTAATAAACCCCGAAAGGATTGATCATAAATAGAGGAAGCGCGGCGACAACACTTCCATTTTTCGTAGGTTCACTAATTTACGCTAAATTATGCTATGAGGCGTAATTTAGTATGATGCAGTGTAATCTAGCATGATGCAGCGTAATACACTTTCTAGCGTATCGCAACATAATCAAAGAACATCCTATCGCCAAAGCCCAAACAAGAGTGGTTTACGACACGCTACGCAGTATGGTACCGCAAGCTTCAGCAACAAACACATCAGGTCAACAGCATTATGCAGGTTCAAGACACACGTCATCTAAATCATATTTTTCTTTTGACCCTAATCTTATAAATACTCTAGTTGACAAAGATCAAAGGGTTGGCAAAATTTCTTCTAAGATTGACAGATTTTCTCTGTGGACGATTTTGTTTTGGCAATGTTTGGCAACTTTTAGCAAGGATTGATAAGAGAACAAAGAGGATCAGTAATCACAAGAGTATCGAAGAAAATTGGCAAGAATCTTTGGTCAAAAATAGTTTTTTGATGAACATTCTACTTCGGGACCAACCTCCTTGTACCCAGATCCACCAGAACAAGGTACATCAACCTTTTCTTGCTTCATCTTTGAACAACCTTCTTGTTGTTGGTGTGTACTTTGCTTAAATCAAAGTTTGCTTGTAGTCATTGTATCTAATATATTTGGTTTGTGAGTTGAATCCTAGATCTTGGGATTACCTGTGTTCTATATCTAATCTCTTGTCTTTTATTCACACGAATCTCACAAACCACTTTAAATCGATTACATCATTTTCAATTATCTTCAAAGTTAATAATATTATATCTTCTCATAAAGAACCATCAGTTTGTAATCTAAATATCACAAAATTTTTACTGATCAAGTAAGTCCCTACCTGATCGACAAGACCATTCAGGGCACCTTGGATTTGTTTTCTCTCCAGCACGGTCCTCGCACCGATCCAGGGTTAGAACTGTGTACACAGACTTTCGTTCGGTATTTCCAGCGATCGACGTTTTCCATTGTTCCAATGACTAGGCAAGAAGTAATGGGATTTCTATGCTATGCATAGCTACTTTTTTACCCATCATGGATTGGGCAAGGCCTAGGGTCAAGACGCTTTGCTATAACCTTCGTCCATATCATTTTCTTCCGCTTGGAAGGGCAACTCTACCCATGCATTTTCATTTTCTGAACCAGCCTGTTGAGCCGATTCCTTTGTCAAAAAGTTAGTTGCAAAAACAGACACTTCATTCTTAGAGGTTACAACCTCTGAGCCTTGTTCCATGTCTACGTTATTGATAGCCTGCGTAGCTACCTCGTCACCATGGATTACCACCTCTCTGCCTTCATAGGGTAGATGGATCTCTTAGTGTATGGGTAAGGAGACAGCCCTAAGTTGCACTAACCATGACCTCCCCAAGATCAAGTTAAACCCAGGCATCTCTTCAACCACTATGAATGTTGAATTTGTGGGGAATTGGTACCCCGCCACAAAGTCAATATGGACTGTGCCTTTTACCATGACCCATGCTCCATTAAATGACTTTAGGCATGACGTTGTTGTGGGTCTGATCTGGTCGACAAAACCCAGCTTGTCCACAATATGGAATAGGATGACATTTGTAGCAGCCCTGTCATCAACATGTACCCTCTGAACCTTATGTTGGCCAACCCAAATTATGATGAATAGGGATGTTGTGGTCACCTAACCCTTTTCAGGGTCTTCCCTAATGGAACTATCACAAAAATTCAATTGGGATGGCTAAGGTTCTGTAGGCATAGAAGAAAGCATGACCGAATGGATTCCCTTTTCTTCTGCTGCCATGTTCTCATCAACCGGAATTGTCGTTAACATGCAGACCAAAGCCTCACAGTGCGCAGTAGACGTCATGATCAAGTCGTATAGGCTCAATGTGGTTTTTTTTGTTTTAGAGCCTATTTGACCTAGGTGAGGCCACTTAAGAGGCCCTGGCCACCCTCCTGTTTACTACATTTTTCCTCTTCTATCTATCTGAGAAGACAAATTTCCTAAGGGGTAGTTTCAGATCTGGGTTCAGACCCTTTTTAACGAAGCAACGAAGACTATGCAGGTGTAGCAACGTTCCCTTTCAGCAATGAGGACGTAGATGTAGGGAGTAAAGGTGTAGTCTTGGAAGTACCTAGGATGGTACCTTCCATTGACATCTCACCTGCGAAGCACACTTCTCATTTCTTAGGATGAGAAGGCTGTGGGGCTGTCTTATGTGGGGTAGGGGCTGTTGAATGGTCTGGTCCCCTAACAACGAACAGAGCTAACGGTGTTAGTGCACGTGATGGTGTAGTTCTACTAACAGGTGGTGTAGGGGCAGATGCCCTAGGAACAGATGGTGTAGGGGAAGATGCCCTAGGAATAGACGGTGTAGGGGCAAATGCCTAAGGACGGACTCTTAATACGAATGGCTGTTGTGGCTTTTGTTAGCCACTGGTCGTACTGGTGCGTGGCATCGAGGCACGCGGACCACAAATGGCTACTAGGGTAGTTCAGGATTACTATCAACGTCGATAATGTTGATGATATAGCCAACGTTGTTAGCATTAAGAGGATCCATGTAGATGTGCAGAGATTGATTTTTAGGGCACATTAGGATTCTTTCATTTAGCACCAGTTTCCCCTGATCAATCATCCTTTAGATGTCATCCTTCAATGTCATACAATAATCCATGTTGTGACCACATTGTTGGTGGTAGTCACAGAACCGATCCAACCTAAAAGCCTTAGGAACTGGAGGCTCGTTTGGCAAAGCCAACGAGGGGTTCTTGAGGAGTTCATAGTACCGCTGATGCTTCTTAGCCCCCTCCTTCGAAATCCATTTGTGTTGGATGTACCCCACTACTAATAGTTGCTTCAGAAGATCTAAAGGCTTAACAAGCAGTGGGGTATACTTCGAGTGATCCTTACGTTCAAAGTTTAGTTTGGGTTGTGCAGATGTCTCAGGTGCAGATGTGGATGATTGCGATGTGTTGCCCTATTTGGGCATGAGGTTAGCTGTAGGTGTGGCTGGTTCCTTGTTGTTCTTGTTACTGTTGTTGGGTCTCACCTAGTTTGCCACAACAACCACTATGGTAGTCATAGCCTTACCCTTGTCTTTTTCCTTCTTCATGAAAGTCTTCTTATATGCAACATAAGCTGGGTCTTTACTTGTCTCGGCTGCTTCCTGAATGCTCTTAGTCTGAGCAAAAGCCTGACTAAGAGTGTGGGGAGTAAGATAGTACAGATTAGACTTGATAAAATCATTTACTACACCCTTGAAAATGACCTAAAAATGGACCTCCACGATGGGCTCACGGATTTCGTTGAGGGTAGCGCTGTACCTTTGGATGAATTTCTGGACTAGTTCCAGGGGGTCTTGCATCACATCCATTAGCTAATCCAGTGTAACTTTTTGTCTCAAGTTGTACTTGAAATGCATCACAAACTGGGTCAGCAACTCCTCTAGAGTTGAGATGGAGGAGCATGGAAGCATGTGGTACCAGTCCAGGGCTTTTATAGTAAGGACATGGCAAAGACTTAGGTGACCATATGTAGCCATTGTTGTAGGAGAAGGGACTCACACCTGAACGTAACAAGTTGTGCATTGGGATCCCCCTCACTATTGTATTTTTTGAAGTGGGGAAGTGGCATCCCAGGGGGTAATGTTAGTGCAGGGACCGCCAGGCTAATGGGATTGTCTTGGTAGAAGTCCATGACTTGTACTTGTTGGTGACCATTTGGGACGCATACACTAATTCATGGAATTTTTTTTTTAGAAAACCCATCCTTAGGAAAAATAAGGTACAGAAATCTTGTTCTTCGTCCAGAAGGCATGAAAATTAGGGTTTTTAAATCTTGTTCTTCGTCCAGAAGTCGCAAAATTTTTTACTCAAAGAACTTCTTACTTGTAATCTTATAAGATTCTATCGGCCAATTTATAGATATATATTATAAATATATATAACTAAGCTAGTGATCACCAGTCGTCTTCTGCTACAGCGATGATTTAAACATAACAAATAGAAATATTATAAGACCATGGAATGCTTTATTGAATGATCATAAACATGTTGTAATACAGTAGAAATGATCAATGTACAAACCCTAGGCCCTGTAGAGAGATTCGCCGACTGAAGATGTCGGCCCCAGAGAACACATGGTGAGGCAACCGTCTGGTGGCAGGGGACCACAGCAGGCTGTTGAGGGAATGCTCTATGAGACACCAACCTTGCCCCACAATCATACAACCAGACACTGCAATGGATCGAGAACGTTATCAGAGACCACATGATAGGTATTGCCCAAATAATCGAAAAAAATCGTCGTCGCCTGGCTACTGGCTCAAGCAAGAAGGCCTCCAAACCCTCGAGGAGAGATGGGGCTCTAACCATGAACACCCCAAAAGGCCCTAACATGGGGGCAAGGGGAACAACTATCGGTCAAGACTTGTGGGAGGCCCTGGGGTTTGGTCACACTGTCGGTGTGGGCTTAGCAACTCTGGCCTATGCTATACTGGTGTATAGTCTTTTTTGGGAATAAAAATTCGCTTGATTTTTACTAAAAAAAAATAAAACATCAAAAATGATAATAAAGTGCTCGTTTCTCATGTAAGAGGTTAGGCTTTTACTAATCTACCAACCCTCTTGGGGTCCCACTTAGTGAGATGAGCATTATGGCTTTGGGTAATGATCCTATGTTATATTAAGTGTTTATAAGGGGTAAAACCCCTCAAAAAAAATAAAAAAAATAGAGCATTGTGGAGGAGACTTTAACTTTAGAGGTAAGTTAAATGTTGAAATTCAATAGTTTAATATTGTAAGAATTCAATAGTCTAAGTGCCAAAACCACAGAAAGTGGCGAGAGTCGTGCAGACTTCGCCTCCTGTTTCTCTCCTATTTCGTGCCCTGATCTACGCTTCGATGCTGTTCTAATCCACGCATGGTTTCTGTCTTCGGTTAAAATGCTGGATCTGCATCTGCACAGAACTCGAGCCCTCCTACTACTCTGTGCACTGTTTTCACGCATTATCTATGTATTTATAAGAATGCAAAGGACGTAATCTTTGATAATACGTTACGGTTAGGGTTATGCACAAAGTTGTGTTACTGAAATGGCCTCTCTCAAATTTTAATTACACATCAGCGTTATTCACAAAGTTGTGTTACCGAAATAGCGTATATAGAATTTTACACGTCAGCATCACACGTCAGCAGCGTTGCGCACAACNTGGGCCTTGGAAAGTCAACGTTAATCAACCTTATGCACAAAAAATTAAGGTTACCGAATTATGACGGTAATGGCCTATGGTTGTGTCATTTTCTAATTGATATGAAGATTACAATAGACCTATAAATACTAATAAGAAATCATAAGAAAAAGTCTACCATGTGAAGTACAACCAAGACTAAGTTTAACAATGGATTTAATCTACATTTGAAATAACTTATTATTTTTACCATTCTTGTTCTTTCATATAGTTAACTCTATTTCATAGTATTTATACATCCTATAATATTATTGTCCACTTGTTAATCATCAACATTAAATTATATTAACATAACTATTTATTAATTCCTTGGATCTTATGGTTCAATTGATTATATAAAACTTGACATGGTTTTAGAGTAAGATTCATGTTGATGAAATTTATCATCCTAGGATAGTCAAAAATTTATTTACTAACTAATTGAGAAAATTCCACATAATGGAAAATAAAAAACACAACCATGTACATATTCAAAGAGAAAGTGCATTATCAAATTAAATTCTTTTTAATCTTTAAAGAAAATAATATGAAAATCATTATCTTTTCTATTGTTATTGTAGTTGAGAACTCATAGTGAAGGATCATCTTCTATGGTCAATGAGCTATCAACCATGAAGATCAAAATGCAATTGGCAATGATGCCTCATTATGGTGGAGTTTTAAATATGTTTCATGATTTTGATTTGGTGGAGTTTTAAATATGTTTCATGATTTTGATTTGCAGTTGATAAAAAATAAATATGTTTTGTAGTTATTTTTGGGATGTAGCATTCAATAGCATAATTATGATATCAAATCGATGCTAGAGTTAGCAAAATGAGGCTTCTCTATAGAATTGAATCTATCTAGACTAACTTTATTTTTTTAGTTTGTAGTATGAAAAGCTCCAACATTGGTTCAGAATTTTATCAACAAACTAATAAATGGTTGGTTTATTTTCTAATTTTATTTGATTTGGAAATTTAGAAAAAATGATTTCTTATATTTTTCTTTAAAAATTATCATGGTTTCTAAATATCATTTGAGGAGATGTTTCAATTCTCTAGATGTTTGAAGTCAAGATTATCAAGCATCAATAAGGAGAGTGTTCATTTAAAGTTAAAAATTCCATATTTAGGCTGGATAGAAATTATAGTCTACAAATTCTCCATCAATGATAGAAGAAATTCCATTTCTTGATTGTTGCTAAGTTTGTTTTAACCTAGAATGAAAGAACCAAGTCTCATTGACAACTTGTCTATCTTAAAAAAGAAGTTGATGAATGAGTTAGCTAGTTTTTATTATATATCTAAGTCCTACATCTCATATGACTATCTTCTTCCTACTTTATCAAATTTTCAAGAACAAGGACAAAGATATGGTGTCAATGTTATTTTTGCAAGCATTTTCAAAGGAAGAGCATTTAGTTATTGATATTCTATTAGTAAAATAATTAACTGAAATTTAGGATAGGGGTAGTTAGTACTTATCTATGATTAACTTTCACCTTCTACAGTGAAAATGATATTTAACCAATATTTATTTGAGAATAAAATTACTCAATATGATTCAACTATATCCTTTTTCAAAATAATTGTTAAGAATAATATGGTTAAGAAAATGCTATACAATACAACAAGAAGTAAGGATATTGAAGGCACTGATGATGATAATTTTACATCCATTGCAAGCTCCAAATTTTCTAGAGATATTGCAGCATTGGCTAAGGATCATTTTATAATTGTAAGAAACGAATTTTCTATTCAATTTAATAATTTTTAATTATGCTATCATGTGTTATTTGTTCAAAGCAAATGCTTTAGAAAATTTGTGGCATAGAGATAAAGATACTTTCACAAATATTTTTTTTAAATAAATTTTTTAAGAAGGATTTATAGTATACATATGTAGATAAAAAAATATACCAAATCATTCAAGAAGTACCAAAATAATATGTCCAATATATTAGATTTAGCTAAAGCATAAGTCAAAGAACCAAAAAGCCTCAAGTAAGTTAGACTTACTATAGCTTCAAGTATAGATCGTAAACTAAACAAAGTTTAGGAGTTGATAGTGAAGAATACAAAGCTAGATTCTAACAATAAAATTTAGAAGAAATGATTTCTTCTCTTTAATAGAAATTATCAAGAATGCAAACATAGTTGACTTAGTTGGAAATTCAAAAAGAAATGGCATGAAGATGCAATGAAGAAGTTACTACACATTCAAGAACATGTAGTTACTAATGACTTTTTCTTTTATTATAAATAGATTTTGAATTTAATAATTAAGTCTAAAATTGATCTATCTATTATATAATCTACATGTCCATTGTTGCTACAAGTGCAATTTAATGATGTTTATGAATCCACCTTTAAATAATTAAGCATGAGTTAAGCAATGTCAATGTATCACCTTGGTGTTTCACACCTAGGATTTCAGGTTTATTTGCTTAAGCAAGATGTATTAGCATAACATGTATTTTAATATAACATAGTATAATATTATATTGTGCTTTTCTAGTGGCTTATACTAGTACATTCTAATATCATATTTGTTTCTACCTATTAAGAATAGAACTTGGGATCTCTTGGATTGAATGATCTTGGATTTAATGATATTGTTTATATGCCTATAGTTGGATCCTTGGCTCCTTGTTACTTGCACTTATCATATATTAGTATTTTATTTATGATTGATATATCATGTTATATTTTCTTATAAGCTTATGCATAATATCTTGCAACAACCCCTTATGTACTGATGCTATTTAACCCTAAATATCTTGGTAATTATATATGTTTTATTATATCTTGGTGACATTCTTTTCGAGGTTTGGACATCGAAATTTTATTTTGTTATATATTTTGAAATTATTATTATTATTATTATATTTTCTTTTTTAATTATTATTTCAATAATGAGGTGTTAGCATAGTTGTAAGACTCTTGATCTAAAAGCTCTAAGTCATGGGTTTAATTTTAGTGGGAAATGTTAAGCTATAAAGTTCTAATTTGATTGCATATCTTGGAGTGTATCTACAGTACAATTATTTTATGGTTTTACATATTATTTCCTAATACTTGGTAATGCTCGGTGATTTTGCTAAAAGACATGTTGGAGGATGATGGTGGTCCATTCTTAGTAATTTATATTTATTTAATATTTAACATTTTTATATTATTGTAATATTTTTAGAATAATGTAAGAATATATTCTATAGGCATGATATATATGTAATTAAGAATATTCCATTTGTTCTCTTATTTTATCTTGAGAATTGGAAACCCATGCTTGGGTCATGTAAGTTAATTATAATATTTTGAGGTTACTTGAACCAATGATGATTACTATTGATGAATTATTTGAACCCTTTTATGAATACATGTGACCTAATCTTGAAATTAGATTGTTATTCTTGAAATTGCCCAAAACTTAATTGGTACCTATAAATACTTAGAAATGTTGGCTCACTATAGCATATTTTGAAAGTGATAATGCCTCTAATATATCTAGCAATTTCTTCTATCATTTCAAGGAAATATTTAAAGCCAAAATAATCTATAATATGACATGTTTATTAAGAAAGAAATGATCACCACCACCTTTAATCTATTTATCTTGCTTTTCTAAACCAATGATATGTGTTCATCTCTTAAAGCAAATAGTTTCCTATTGAAATAATATTTAACAGGAATTTTTCATTGGATAAAATTACTTTACAACTATTGGATATGAATTAAATTCTTGATTTTATGAAATGGTATTATGAATAAAGTTTATGTAATTGTATATATTAGCTTCACCACTTAACTTTATAATTATATAACTATTACATATGTAGTAAAGAAAACTAAATTGTTTGAATGTTAAGCTTAAGGAGTGATGTTAAGGATTTGATATATTTATTAAGCTTAACATTTTAGCTATCTATATGAAGTTCACCATCATAGTGATATGGTGACACCGTCATGGTGTTGTCCTCTCCATAATGAAGTCACTATCATTATGGAATACAATGTTTATAGTTAGTTAATTATCTATGTTAATTATTATTTATTTAGTGTTAAATAAATAGTTGAGCTATTTTCTAATTGACATAATTATTATACTAAATCTATAAATGCTTATAAGAAATCATAAGCAAATTTCTACTAAAATATGAAGTACAACCAAGATGAAGTCTAAATGTGGATTTAATCCACATCCTAAATAACTTTTTATTTTTAACAATTTTATCCCTTCATATACTCAACTCTATTTCATGGTATTCATATAGACTCTTTAATTATTAATCATAATCATTAGACAGTATTACCATAACTATTTATTAGGTTCTCAAATCTTGTGAGTGCATTAACCCCATAAAACTACACAAAAAGGAGTTCATGGTGATGGTGTACACATTAGAGAAATAAGAAGGAGATCAAAAATATTATTTCAAATAATATATCTCAGATATGATGGAAAAAATATTAAGAAATAAGAAATATTATCAACCTTAATGTATGTTATTCATATCCAAATATATAACTATGATCATTCACATAAGATAACTAATCAAGTTTGTTATAAAGAGATACATTAGAATGGAACTGTTGATACCAACACGCCCATTCTTGCTTGGCATGGGGCCTTTGTTTATTTTTTAAAAAAGAAAAAAAAAAGATGGGTTACCCTAAACCTAAAATTGGCTATAAAAAGCCATTAAGGTGATGGAGTTGGAGGGGAAGAGAAGGAGAAGTCAGGCCAGGAAGCCCTAGGCCAATGAGGCCAGGGCCATGAAGCCATGGACTGAACCTCCTCTCTCCCTGGGTGGTTGCCAATGGTTTCTCTTTTTTTCTTTTTTCCAGTGATGGGCAATTTGGGTGGTTGGACATCGGCAGATTTTCTTTTATTTTCTAAGCAATTTGGGAGGTTGGACATCGGTAGATTTTCTTTTATTTTCTGAGCAATTTGGGCAGTTGGACGTCGGCAGATTTTCTTTTATTTTCGGAGCAATTTGGGTGGTTGGACGTCAGCAGATTTTCTTTTATTTTCAGCAGATGGCATGTGGTTCTTTCTATCTTCTTTTATTTCAGCAAATGGCAAGTGGTGGTGGTGGATTTATATTTATGCAATTGGCGGTTCGCAGGGCATTGGTGATGTTTGATCGCAACTACACATGATTCTTGCGGCAACATAACCATGCATCCTGTCGATGGATCTTCTCTTCATCTTCTTTTATTTCAGCAAATGGCATGTGGTGGTGGTGGATTTATATTTATGCAGTTGGCGGTTCGCAGGGCATTGGTGATGTTTGATCGCAGCTACACATGATTCTTGCGGCAACATAACCATGCATCCTGTCGATGGATCTTCTCTTCATCTTCTTTTATTTCAGCAAATGGCATGTGGTGGTGGTGGATTTATATTTATGCAGTTGGCGGTTCGCAGGGCATTGGTGATGTTTGATCGCAGCTACACATGATTCTTGCGGCAACATAACCATGCATCCTGTCGATGGATCTTCTCTTCATCTTCTTTTATTTCAGCAAATGGCATGTGGTGGTGGTGGATTTATATTTATGCAGTTGGCGGTTCGCAGGGCATTGGTGATGTTTGATCGCAGCTACACATGATTCTTGCGGCAACATAACCATGCATCCTGTCGATGGATCTTCTCTTCATCTTCTTTTATTTCAGCAAATGGCATGTGGTGGTGGTGGATTTATATTTATGCAGTTGGCGGTTCGCAGGGCATTGGTGATGTTTGATCGCAGCTACACATGATTCTTGCGGCAACACAACCATGCATCCTGTCGATGGTTCCTGTTTCTCTCTCCTTTAGTTTTTCTTTTCATGCTTTATTTCTCTCTATGTATTCTCTCTCTCTCTCTATCACTTGGTCACATGGCTCTCTCCAGCTGAGACTATTCCCGGGTTTCCGTACCCGTATGGGAGGCGCCCTAGGTAATTGTCTCCTCAAACGAGTTTTTCCGGTGTTGGCATGACCAAAATTTATGCATCAACACCTTTTTGGTGCTAGAAGGAGGGCCTGGATTGACCATTTTTTTCCTCTTTTCCTTTTCGGTTGGGGGCTAATTGTTGATACCAACACGCCCATGCTTGCTTGGCATGGGGCCTTTGTTTATTTTTTAAAAAAGAAAAAAAAAAGAAGAAGAAAAAAAAAAGATGGGTAACCCAAACCCTAAAATTGGCTATAAAAAGCCATTAAGGTGATGGAGTTGGAGGCGAAGAGGAGGAGAAGTCAGGCTAGGAAGCCCTAGGCCAATGAGGCCAGGGCCATGAAGCCATGGACTGAACCTCCTCTCTCCCTAGGTGGTTGCCAATGGTTTCTCTTTCTTTCCTTTTTCCAATGATGGGAAATTTGGGCGGTTGGACGTCGGCAGATTTTCTTTTATTTTCAGCAGATGGCATGTGGTTCTTTCTATCTTCTTTTATTTCAGCAAATGGCAAGTGGTGGTGGTGGATTTATATTTATGCAGTTGGCAGTTCGCAAGGCATTAGTGATGTTTGATCGCAACTACACATGATTCTTGCGGCAACATAACCATGCATCCTATCGATGGATCTTCTCTTCATCTTCTTTTATTTCAGTAAATGGCATGTGGTGGTGGTGGATTTATATTTATGCAGTTGGCGGTTCACAGGGCATTGGTAATGTTTGATCGCAGCTACACATGATTCTTGCGGTAACACAACCATGCATCCTGTTGATGATTCCTATTTCTCTCTCCTTTAGTTTTTCTTTTCATGCTTTATTTCTCTCTATGTATTCTCTCTCTCTCTCTATCACTTGGTCACATGGCTCACTTCAACTAAGAGTATTCCCGGGTTTCCGTACCCATATGGGAGGTGCCCTAGGCAATTGTCTCCTCAAACAAGTTTTTCCGGTGTTGGCATGACCAAAATTTATGCATCAACACCTTTTTGGCGCTAGAAGGAGGGCCTGGATTGACCATTTTTTTTCCTCTTTTCCTTTTCAGTTGGGGGCTAAGTGTTGATACCAACATGCCCATGCTTGCTAGGCATGGGGCCTTTGTTTATTTTTTAAAAAAGAAAAAAAAAAGAAAAAAAAAGAAAAAGATGGGTTACCCTAACCCTAAAATTGGCTATAAAAAGCCATTAAGGTGATGGAGTTGGAGGGGAAGAGGAGTAGAAGTTAGGCCAGGAAGCCCTAGGCCAATGAGGCTAGGGCCATGAAGCCATGGACTGAACCTCCTCTCTCCCTGGGTGGTTGCCAATGGTTTCTCTTTCTTTCTTTTTTCTAGTGATGGGGAATTTGGGCGGTTAGACGTCGGCAGATTTCCTTTTATTTTCTGAGCAATTTGGGCAGTTGGACGTCGGCAGATTTTCTTTTATTTTCTAAGCAATATGGGCAGTTGGACATCAGCAGATTTTCTTTTATTTTCTGAGCGATTTGGGCAGTTGGACGTCGGCAGATTTTCTTTTATTTTCTGAGCAATTTGGGTGGTTGGACGTCGGCATATTTTCTTTTATTTTCAGCTAATGGCATGTGGTTCTTTCTATCTTCTTTTATTTCAGCAAATGGCAAGTGGTGGTGGTGGATTTATATTTATGCAGTTGACGGTTCACAGGGCATTGGTGATGTTTGATCGCAACTACACATGATTCTTGCGGCAACATAACCATGCATCCTGTCGATGGATCTTCTCTTCATCTTCTTTTATTTCAGTAAATGACATGTGGTGGTGGTGGATTTATATTTATACAGTTGGTAGTTCACAGGGAATTAGTGATGTTTGATCGCAGCTACACATGATTCTTGCGGCAACACAACCATGCATCCTGTCGATGGTTCCTGTTTCTCTCTCCTTTAGTTTTTCTTTTCATGCTTTATTTCTCTCTATGTATTCTCTCTCTCTCTCTATCACTTGGTCACATGCCTCTATCCAGCTGA
>MNCI01024332.1:91167-181001 GCA_015680685.1 Gnetum montanum | reverse complement strand
TTTTCCCATCATTGAACCATCCTTTTTCTTAAGTGACCTTATAAAATTTTGCAAAAAAGTTGATGCCAAGCCTAATAAAACTATAGAAATTTTTGAAAAGCTACAATTTCTATAAGTAGCATATTTACTTCTACTAAAAAATAGCATATGGTGTTTGAGCCTTTACTTGAAGGTCCTACAATAAAAATTATTTTTGGACATATTTCAAATGTTTCCATAGCAATGTAGCTAAATTTAATCCCCAAGTTTCATGACCATATAATAAAATTGGCTAAATAAGTTGATTATGCATTTCCTTTTAAACATCCCATGTTCAAACATGTTCTTGTGCACATTTACTATGAATTGAATATAAAACATGCATATTGTTTGAAAACCATTAAGCAATACATTCTTACCAAAAACATCTATTTGAAATTAAGATGTCTAAATACTTATATGAGGAGACAATTTCAATTTTCTTTTACTATACAAATCATCTACAAAAGATCTTGTATCAAATACCATCATTTTGATTTTGCTAACGTTGACTTTCATCCTTGAGACAATACATAAATCATTTAAATTTTGAAGCATAAACTTTATTTGAACTTTAATTTTTGCTATAAGAACTACATCATTAGCAAATATTAAAATATTAAAAGAAAAAATTCAAACTTTAATAGAATCCAATGCAATAGAGAACATGCATTATTCTAATTCATCAATGAAGATGTCAAATAAAGTAGGTGAAAGTGGACATCCTTGCTTCAATCTAGTATTGCTATTTAGAACAAATTTTTCCTATGTGTTATTATTTAAGAACATAATTTGTACATAACTATACAACTTCTAAATAGTAGATAGAAGTTCTCCAAGAATATTAATATCCTATAGCCATCTCCACAATTTATACCATATAACAAAGTCATAAGCTTTGGAAAAATCCACGAAGTACAAATAAACCTTATTAGATAGTCCTTAGCTTGCTTTATACAATACCTTAATGTAATCAAGTGATCCACTGTGGAGTGATGTAATATGCTTGCAAACTTTTAGTAGTAGAAGGCTTGATAAGTTGAGAAATAGGACTAATAACTAAAATAATTAAATATTTTCCTTAAAATATTTAAATAAAAACTATCATTATTTTAATTTAGTATTTATAGTAATTGGCTCAATGTGAAGTGATACTTTATAAATAGTTGATAACAATGTGTCTCCAAGTAGCTAATTCAATTGTAATGAATTGTTAAAATACATAAACATTTTCAAGAAAAAAAAAAGTTGAAATCAAATGGTTCATTAGATTTGTGAAGTAAATTGAAATTGAAATTGAAATTCTATTATGTTAATTGACTTGTTGGATCTATGAAAGAATAGAAATACACATGCTATAAGTTTTAAAAACTTTATTAAGAAAATTATCCATTATTCTTAGTAACATTTAGAGTAAATCAAGCAAACGTGCAATTGCAATATCTTACCTATGTTTAACACTCTAATGTGTTCAAATTTAAGACATTGAAAACATGGTATTTATCTTCAATATTAATTATATTAGAGAGTGGACATGTTGGCTCCTTGCAGAGAAATTTTGAGCTATGTATCTATTTCAACTCTTGGATGATGAGATCCTATTCATGCTCTACTACTTGTACATCACATATGATAAAAAATAGTAGTAGATAAATATTTTGCCTTTAAATTAGGGCTTTTCCTAGTACTATTTAAATAAAAATGAAATTTTCCTTTTACAATTTCCTAAAGTTTTTAGAATACTTCTTTCTCAAGGCTTTCATAATCACATTTTTGGAGTATTTATCCAATAAAAATTTTAAAAGTTTAAATATTATGAGTGTACACTATAAACTAACAAATAGTTTCATGTTATAAGGGTATCATCTTTACTTCAAAAATTATAATATTATATTATGTATGGTTCTTTACTTTAAATTCATTGATGAGGAAAAGCTTTCTAATTGTGCTTCTAGTGGCATTGCAATGGTAATGAGGAAATCTCTTGAAAATCAGGTGCTTCTAGAAAAAATGGATGATCATAAATAATATTTTTGGCTAAAATTTAATGTTAGAATGATTGTGCCTTCCTTGTCATATGCTATTTTGCTCCTAGAGATGCTACATTGTATGATTATATAGAGTTGTCTTGTGATAATCCTTTTTAGTCTTTAGGTAGATATATTGTAGAATTTTCAATAAAAGGCTTAGTATTTATTTGTGAAGATTTTAATGTAAGGATATATTCACAAAAAATAAAAATTATTTAGTGGCAACATAATGTTGGCAGTTTAGACATTGTTGAAGATCACAGTTGGAGACAATATTTTGAAAATGGCACTATTAATAAGACGGGTCAACAACTATAAGAATGGACAAAAACTTTTTATCTTCTTATTTATTATGGCCTTGTTAGATTTTCACAATCTTTCTCATTTACTTTCACACGACCTCAAGGTAACTCTTACATTGATTTTCTTTTATGTTCTTATCAAGATATTGATTTTATTAAAATGAAAGTTAGAGAAGATTTAGTGGAGTCTTGCCATCATCATGTAGAGTTTTTGTTGCAAATTCAAATTGGTTCTCAAACAACAAAAAATAAGAATAGAGAAAAATTCAGTATAGAATTAACCCAAAAGTTAAGAAAAAATATATGGATATAGTATATAACAAATGAACTCTTGAAAGATAGGATAAGAAGCTTGAAAAAAATTTGTTTACAATAGTTGACCAGGATGTAAATTCACAATAACAAGGTGCTCAAAAGACTTGGTTTAATGAAGATTGCATCTAAGGTAGGGAAAATATTAAAAATGCAAATCAAAGTTCTAGAAAAAGTTTAGTTAAGGCATATAAATTCTTGATTAGAACCAAGAGAATAAAATTTATCTAGGCTGAGTAGGAATATTTTACTTACACCATTAAATAGGAACCTAGACAATTTTGGCAATGTTTTCATCATAAAGCCTCTTCATCATTTAATATTTCTTTTCAAGATATTTACTCATTTTATAATAAGTTATTAACAAGAGAATATGATAATTCTACTATTATTGTACAACAAGCACATCTCTCATTTACTCTTGAGGAAGTCACATAGGGTATTCAAAAGCTAGTATATAGCAAAGTTGTGATTTCAAATGGTATATATGCAGAATTATTAAAGTCTATAGAATCTACTATTCATAGAGAAATTTGGCATAATTTAAGCTTAATAGTGGAGCAAGGATTAAATTAACATTGGAAAATTAGCAAAGGTATCTTGTTATATAAAAAGAGGAATTAAAATAGTTTGAACGATTATTGAATGATCATTGTGAGTAATATTTTTGCTAGAAAATATAATCCCTTTTTGAGATAAAGGCAACTGCGTCAAGGTAAGTTATCAAGTAGGTTTTAGACAAAATCACTCGACTCTTGATCTCTTACTTTTAGAAATTGTATGGATTTTGCAAAATTGTCTAATAGAAAAATTTATTTGTTTTATTAATTTTGCAAAAGCATTTGATTTAGTAATCCACACAAAGCTATGGTTGTACTTGCATAAAATCGGCCTATCTTCAAATTTAATTGCAACAGAAAGATTGTATGAAGAAGTAATTATTGAAATTATGGACTGCAATTCAAAGAAAAAAATTTCAATTGAACGGAAAAATTTGAGTTCAGCAAGGTAGTAAATCTTCTTTTATATGCAAATGATGCTACTTTGATCTCTGCTTTTGTAGGTAAAATATATTATAAATTTTAGAAAATTATTGTGAGTCATTTGACCTTCAAGTAAATGTGCATAAAACCAAATTAATGATCTAAGATACAAAAAATATGTGTTATAACTTCCATTTTGAAAGTACTAATGTGCAAAAGGTAGCTTCTTTTAAGTATTTAGGTCTCATTTATATGAACAATTATACATGGAGAAGTGTATCAAAGACAAAATAGTAGAAGGTTTTAAAACTTTGTATGCTTTCAAAAAAAAAAAATGCAAGGATTTAGGACTTGGAAGCTACATATCTTTCTTTCTTTGCTTTGACTAGTGCTATAATGTTACAACAAAAAATCGATATGATTTGTTTTTTATGCCCCCATTGGTGATTGCTTAGTTTGTAGAATCTATTCTATTTTTCTTTAAAATGTAATATTTGTCCCTTTAGATGTAATAATGCTTCTTTTTATGTCACTCATTTCATTTTAATTTCTTCTATTGGTTTCCAATATTTATCTGATAATTTAAGACCACATAGAATACACTCATAAAGAATAAATGGTTGAACAAGTACCACTAAGGTTGTTTTTAGATACCCAAACTCAAAATAATTTTCTTCTTGCATTTGCTTTTTAAATTGAATAAGCATTGGTTATATTTATAATAAGATAAGATATTCATTTCTTATCATAATTATGAAAACAAAATAGAGCAATGCAACTACAATATAAATAGACCAAAAACCAAATGATATAAAGTTTCTAGGATTGAACAAGTATTATGGATGAGTTTAAAGACTTGGAAGCTGAAAATAGACTATTGTAATAAGATAGAAAGGAATATGATGTTTAACTGCATCCTCCATCTATTTACCTTATTGTATTGCATTTCATATTTCAGTATTAAGTCATATTTCACTTAGCAAACTTGCAAAGCCTTCTTGCTGCAAAAAAAAAGAAAAAGAAAAAAAAATGTTTGAATAGGGATTCTAAAAGCAATAGTTTTATCAAATAGTCTGCCTTTTTTAAATCGGAAAACACAGAACATTTCAAAACGTTAATGTTGAGAAGAAACGGCTTAAGGATCCCAGCATCTGGAGGGGTTTGGATAACTCCACACTAGAAAATGGAATAAAAATGATATATTGGAAAGTAAATATGAGTAGGATAGATATATTGGAAAGACCGTACTATTTATGGTAATGATTATCTAATTCCTTTTCAATTTTTTATGCAAGTGTAGCATCACGGATAGTCATAAGACAAGTAGATGTGACCTATTACAGAAAGGTTTCACTACAAGGTTACTCTACTGTTACCGCATCTTAAACTATGAAAAAAAAAATTGTATTTTATCAATAAACTACTAAAAATTCTCACTTTTCCCATGAAAAATCTATTTACCTACCCGGAACGTCAAACGACTGTCTGAAACGGTTGCACTTGTTGAAACGGAAAAGCCCAAACATGGGTAATCCGTTGCATTTTTTGCAACATGAACTACAACACAAATTCAAATATGTTTTTAAATTAAAAAAACTTAAGTCTGATCCCAAAAAATAATACAACACAATGCAAGAATTAGAAACCCTCAATTTATTAACTATACAGTTATATTTTTTGTAATTTTTTTGAAGGAAAGTCTGATCATATATATTATCAGAGGAGATCAGCCATTATAATAGCAGTCTCATCAGGGAATGTCTCATCAGGGAAGAAGATCCTCCAGCAAACAAACGGAACACCCAGACCATGAAATCAACCATGAGCCAAATCATTAAACGGAGCATGCGACAACTTCAGGAGAAGAAAATCCCAACCCTGTTTCCTGCATTTTTGTAATTTTAACACAAGGTCATTTGCCTCGTATGTTTTATTATACCGAATTGGTACTCACGAATAAACGTCAAATAGGGTAGCTCTACACCCGTAAGTAGGAAATAATGGATGAAATGTGATTTTCCAGGTTTTAATGAAAGGGCAAAAATTCAATAACGAAATAATTGTCTGCTGAAATTCAAGAACATTCTTCCCATTCCCAATCAAAGTTCTCCAGATCCTCACATTCTGTCACTGGAGGCAAGCATTCGAGCTGTGAAAATGATATCTTCTGCAACAAATCAATCNGAGTTGAGAGTTAGTTTAGGTACACATGCGCTACAAAAAAAAATTTAATCATACACATACGCTTAGAAGCCTGATTATGTTGCTGGCCCCGAAGACTCTGTGAGCTACCATGAATTTTTGCAGATCTTGAGAAGGAAAACAGGGAGCTAGAACACATTCTTTGCCTTTGCATTTTTTCTTCAGAAATCTGCATGCAGCACATGGCATCTGTTCACGGCTGCTTTTCCTCTGAGACTCCATTTCTGTATATTTGTGTTGTAGCATGGTCCACCAACCAAAGGATCTTCTTATACCATTCACAAGTGATAATTGATGCCATTTTCCCTATGCAGGGCAAGGTCGACACCTAAATGACACATTAACCTTAATTAGGTAAAGTCAAATACACGCAAGGTTTATATATCTATGCATATATAATTTTGATGGTTTTTAAAATACATATGTTACCTTAATATTTGGTTGCTAGTAGTGTAATACATTGATATATATTGGATTGATGGTCATGCAAGGGTAGGTGTGTGTTTACTAGCTTTAGAAACCTCAAGTTACAACCTCCATTTCATTACTTAACATTTAGCTTCTAAATATACTCAGAAAGAGTTACAAAAGATGAAACATGGACCTTTCCTAGTTGAGGGTTCATTGAATGAGTAAAAGCTTAACCTTTTTTGAAGTGATTGTGCTTGGTATCTTGTTGATTATATATCTAATATTTGTAATCAATTTGTTATGAATTTTTCTAAATTTTATTTTTTAAAAAGATAAGATAATTTAATATACATGAAGGTGTGATTCTATATGGCTCTAGGCAAGCATGCTTAGGGTTTTGTGCAGCTACCAAGTTTTGAACCTATACCTTTTAATGCAAACCAATACAAGCTAACCATACCATATTCAACCAAAAAGTTTTTTTAAAAAATATCGTGATTTGCAATTACTTTAAAAAGCTTAAAAAAATGTAAAATTTGTACATAAAGTGATGTAATCCCGAAACTTTATGTTAAGATCAGCATCACCAGCATGTTAAAGCTGTTCAGAACTCATTCAGAAATCTTTTCACACGCTAGTATCTGTCAATTGTCGGTGTTTCTGTGAAACGCGTAGTGCGCAACAGTAGGCACGTCACATGGATTGTTCATATGAGCATATTTTAAATGTTTGTTTGAATACGTTTCATCGGGCATTTCTCCGCGTTTTGAAACAGTGTAACTTTGACCGAGATCCAAGTCTGCGCGAATAACATTTAGCAACATCTGCTCACCTTCACTCTGCATATGCACATTATGGAAAGAAAAAAGCCAATAAAAATACTAATGATAATCATTCAGAGAAGGAGACAGCTGTCTTACAAATGCAAGGTGTTTAACTGGTTCCCATGTGTCTGTAAATTCTACTTTCCACATCAATAAATTTGGTTTTGTATGAAAATTTCTCCACAGGTTGTAGAACGGCTTTTTGGATTTTGTCGGCATGTCGCTCTCAATATTGTACTCTATCAAGTTTAGTCAATCTTGGAAGCCAGCCAATATCTTCATAGACGCAAGTCTGGAACAGAGCAAAGTTGTTCAAGTCATATGGAACTAGTGGAGCAAACCGCTTGAGTGTCATTGGCATGATATGATATTTTTAACCAAAACATTGCACTTGCATTAAAAGACAAAAGAAACTCTCCCATTTGGAGACCGACCAGCAGAAACCGGGACGTGACAGATATCGTTTGATTGTGTTTCTATTCCAAAATATTGAGACATCATCGCAGTAAGAAGGACGTATTTCTTTTCTTCATTCAGTGATTCTTCTCGTGGTCTGGTAAGTCATTATCAGCCAACTTAATCCTCTTGAACTGCAATTTTCCATAACGTGCTTTGCTTTATGTGGAAACTGATAAGAAAAGCCGGTAGACCCGTTTCTTTGTAATTGGTTGACGTGGTTTCCGGACCATGGCTAACAATTATAATCACATTGGTATGATTAACTTGTTTATCACATGCAACTGGTTTGTTCTTTTTATGAAATTAATTAAAATTTTAAAAAACAGAAATATCAAAGGAAATAAGAAAAATACACACAAAAATTTGTAGAAACTTAGAGAAAAAGTCATAGGAATTAGTGTAGTGTTGATAGCTTGCAAACCTTATTAGTGTCACATCAACTTTAACCCCTTTCCCCTTTGTAGTTTCAACTCATCTTGACATAGAAACCCTTCTCCTAACTTTACCCTCCTCCTAACTTTACCCTCTATTTATAATAGAAAGTCTTTCTTCAATTACAACATTTGGATGATTTTAGAAATCCCTAAGTAGATCTCTAGGACAGATTACAAAGCTAGAAAATAAATAAAATTGATAAAACAAGAGGAAGATTTTTCTTCATATTAACTTCTAGTTCACAACTCTTTGTCATACATGCATAGTAATAAATCAAATCTTTATATTTTTTTTACCCTTGGGCAATTGTAAACATGATTCAATTGCATTTATCTACATTTACCTTGATGGGTCTTTTGCATAGGTATGGATACCACTATCATAGCATTATGGTATAGCATAGTTACCTAAAACCATGACATGTAGTTCTTTTGAAGAGGTACTAACAGTTTTAATGTTATGGTATACCATGACTAGCTAAACCTAAAATATGTTTCCTAGGCTTCAAGGTGTCAAGTTATTTCAATTTGAAAATTGAGTTGAAATTGATTTTAAAATATTCATCACTTAGGTGTAGAAGATTTGTGCTTATAGCCTTTGTCGATCTCCTAAATAGACTTGGAATTTTTATGTCTAATTTAAACATTCTTAGAAATTTTTCATAATGTATGGCTATTATATTGGCTTATAGGTTTTATGGAACATTTATTTTTATGATCTTCCTATAAAAAATATAGCTAATGATCATTAGACAATGTCATTTATATCAACTTAATTTGCCTAATACATGGGTCAAGTAATTGCTTAAGCACCAATCTATAGACATTAATATATATGACCTCTTGGATAAATTATAAAATGTAAATGTTATTTTATAATGACGTATATGTTACAATATCTCTTTTCTCATTATTCTTTACCTTCATGACTTACTTTTTATTTAAGACTACTATAGTAATGATATGGTTAAACTCATGGTAATGAAGATGCTTTGTAAATAGTTATCTAAAACATGTCAAAATGTTTTTAGTAAACACATCAAATAAAAAGTACTAAAAGATAATTATAAATTGAAATTCTAATCCTACTTAATTTGCTACATAACTATTTCTAGAAGTGACATGGTTGTGCAAGTTAAGATTAAGATAGTAATTACAACTTATTTTCTTCTCTATGCAAAAGCGCATGTACTCTTATATAACTTAAATAATTAATTTAACAAAGATAAGTGATGATTATTTTTTAAATTTACCTTCAATGATGTTTTCTTGATGGTGTTTTTTATATTTTGGCTTTCAAATTATTTGAAGTATTAATTTATTTCAATATTATTATGTTTTATTTCCACTTCTTTATAGATAATAAAATAGTATCATGGATAGAAATGAATTTTAACTCACTCAATTTATTTAATTACTAAAATATAAATTTTTAATAACTAAATCTTGAAGCCAAAAAAGAGTAAAATGAAGAAAGAGCAAAGGTAAAAAAAAATCTATGAATATTAGGTATCCTAGATATAGAGGATGAAATGCATGAATTTTGGTGAACAAAGTTGAAAAAATTAGAAAGGGCATATATATAACTTCTTAAAACATTACTAAACCATTTTGAACTGATGTGAAAATGCTAGTATATAATCATTAAGTTACATGATGCAGAAGATAAAAAGTGTAACACCATTTTCTTTTAACCCTTACTTTATGCTTAATTATTTTTTGATTAACTTATATCTTTTGTTAATTTGTTAAAGCTTCTTGAGGATCTGATCTAATGATCTTTTTAAGTATTTTAGTTAGACATTATTTTTAGGAGGATCTCTATGGGTGCCAAATAGGGATATACATGCTCTAGTGCATAAACATAGATTTTTGTAAATCTTAGCATTTGCATATGAATTGAAAATTTTGCATGTATGCAATTATCAAATACTAACTATATCATGTATGCATGATTATAAAAATGGCTCATAATGCTTCCAACTTTGCACCATTTGCAATATATAGATTTAATTTATCCCTAATACATTAGAAAATTTGCTATTTTTACAATGTGTTGATTTTCCTTTCCTTTTGCTATCTACAAATTTCTACATGGTGCATTGGTGAATTTATCTTTCTACAATGTGTGTTATTTTCATTTTGCTAAATAAATTCTTGGACAAAACTTAATCTACAAAGTTACTTTAGAACATTGCCTACCATTTATAAGCATTTCATTTCAAGTATGAAAATTTTTAAAAATTTCCTACTTCCTATGATGACAAAAAATAACTAAAATTCTTATATGTAACATCTTTATGTTTGGTAAATAATTTTACATCACTTATGCTTTTTTTTAAAAAAAAAACAACAAAATTCTATTCCCCTTGATGCCACTACAAATATGCAAACATAAGATCTATAATAAAATCTAGAATCTGAAATTTCAATATTCTAGTTAGAAATCTAAAGAATGGAGTTATTTTATACACAATCATTAATCAAAACATTAAACCATCCATGGCTAAGCTTGCTAGGAAGGATTTATAAACAATTTCATTAGCATAAAGAATGAAAAATCCATAGAGCATTTTAGTATTTATAGTTAATGACTGAGCACATTGCTCTTGATGCTAATGTTGTTAGTGTTGTTGTTGTTAACAATAACATTAGTAATATCCATGTTCTTGTAAAACACCATGGTGTTGAAATATTGAAGAGTTCATGAGCTTTAAGTTAAAGTAGACATAATATATATATATATTTTGTCATGGAAGAAACTATTATAGACTAGCATAAGTGTCCATTTGAATGCAATCAGAAATGGTGTAGAGGTACAAGCATCATGAGCCATGTTTATGACCATGCATATATAGTATAGTTGATAAGTGCATAGATGGCAAGATCTTGATGCATGTGTAAATGCTGGCATTTACAAAAACCTATGTGTCATCATGTCAGAGCTTTATACCCCTATTTGGCACCTATAGGGAAACTCCTTATTTTTAAAATATTTAATAAATCTTTTGTTAAGCTTACCTTTGTGTAAATTACCAATTAGTTTTAGAACTATTCTTATTTTAAATTCCTATTTTTGGGAACATCTAGTATCTTTTTATAGAATATGATTTTATTTAAATTTTTACATTTATATTTGGAAACCACACATTTCTTAGTATTTTATTGCTAAAAATAAGTTGTTAGAACAATGGAACATGATAAGAAGTGTTAGTTTGATGTTCTGGAAAAATATTATCCTTTTATAAAACTTTCTTAAGCTTTATTTCTTTTCGAGTAAACTTAGAATTTTCTAAAAGCTATAGGACTCTTCCTTGGCTTTTGTAAATATTATGGAATTTATCTATAGGATATGTTATTATGAATTGATATTTCTAAATTAGCTTAGTAAACCTAAGGATTGTGTATAAAGTTGGAGTTTTTATTTTACATGCATTCTTTATCCATTCTTGTGGGTGAATCTTTCCCGTTGATGATTTCCATAACATGCTCGTGCTTTAGTAGATCTAACCTTATGTGTTGTAAGTCTCCTAAATAATGAAGGTAGAGCAACTAGTCCCAAGATTTTTCATATTATTATGATTTTATTGTGTTGTTGATTGTCTTTGTAATATTGTCTACATGCTAATCTTGATGTGGTTTAACTTATGTAATATTCATGCTAAATTATAGCTTCATTCTATGCTATTTTTTTAACCTTCTTACTTTGTTATTTTATACGTCCCTAGTTGCATTTCTCGCCACAATGACTTATCATATGTTTACCATGACTTGTGTTGAGGGCACTAGTGGAGACCATGGGCTATGGTAAGGGCATGGTTTGGTTGGTAACTAAACCATAAGTTATGGTCTTGCAAGTGGCTATATACCTAAGTTGATGTGCACATTTCCTAGTTGTGCCATTTACCATGACTTATGGTGAGATCATGGTCTAGACCATGTTCAAACCATTGGTTGTTATCAAGAAAAAATGAGTAGTAATGAGTTTCATGGATTGTGATAGCATCATAGTATCCACCACCCCTAACCATGAGTTGCAATCTTCTGCTTGTAACCATAGGTCATGGTTTATCATTTTTCACAATTTCATGCTATTTTCAATTTTTCTAAACTATACCTAGCCTCTGCTGCTTAGACTTATGCATTCAATGAGATCAATGTGTAGGTTTTATGGGGAGTCTAGGTTGATCTCTAGTACTTGACTTGCATCACTTATGATTATATCTTGGCTAACCTAGTCTATGTGTCAATGGATTGGCACCATGGGATGTAGGGTTAGCTACCATACTTAATCCACATCACTTATAACTATATGTAGGTTATAATAGTGACAAGCATTATAGAAGGACTATTTAGTTAATTAGTACTTACTCACACATTGCTTGTGATTGTTTAAATGGTAGGATTTATCTTTTAGAATTATAAGAGTAGTGAGGCACATGGGATTGCTTCTAGAGTTGACTCATCCAATATTAGTTCCTTGAGGAGAGTTGCTAATAACATCCAAGATCAATGTTTAGGACATTCCTGGTTTGCCTATTTCTTAAAATTCTATGGATTTCATAATTTTAACTATGCTTTTGGTTTTTATTTTCATGGATCTTGAGATGGTTTGTTATGCAACATGTGATTCTATCCTACGACTTATTTTAAGTGCACCAAGGTTAGTGGGTTTAGTAGAAGGTTTCTAACCCCTCCTACACATCTATATGTAGATATAGGTGGTAGAAGATAGGAGCTTGATAGTGATAGAGCATGATCAATGGAGTTTCTTGCTTATTTTTAGATTAAGTTTTCTTTTTAGATTTATGTTATGATGAACATGATGTACTTGAACTTGTGCATTAATTGATATTGTCAACTCCCCTTCGAGATTATGGTTTTGATGTAGGAAGACCTCTTTCAAACCCCTTATCATCCCTTATAATTAAGAAATGAAGGTTTTGAATAGATTGAAGACATTTGACACACTCAAAAGACATCTTACCCAAGAGCTAGACACTTGTAGAAGATGTCGTGGAGTTAGAGAAGTTGTCTTACCTCAATGATAGGTTGAAAGAAGAGACATCAAAGTAGTTGAATGGGCCATAACTACTACACATCATTTGCCAATCAGTGCAGATCCTCTGTTATCGATGCCAAGCTAGCACCTATGTCCTATAACATCCAGCTAAACATGTTTAGTAAGAGGTTTAGCATCTACTTTGTTGTCTTAATTGTATATGCCATGAATAGATACTTGTTTTTTTATTATTATTTTCCATGAATATGAAACTATTTAATGTTAACAATTAAAGTATTGGGTTTGGATATAGAGCCCTACTGCATCCCTTCAATTAAACTAGCAGAAAATCAAACAATCGACCTTGTTAGACCCTTGGAAATCTTGTATGACTAAAGAAGACCTTTACATTCCCCACTTGTGTGTGATAAGGGTCCTCGAATGTTAAAAATTAGGAGGCATGGTAGTGGTAATCAAGATGCATGGTGTTTTTTCTTAATGAATAAAATATAATGGTAAAACCCTATGTGAATAAAAGGGTGTAGGATCATTCTTAGGAGAAATAGTAAGTGAGAAATAAAGTACAACATTATATGTAAAGAAAAATAAAAAATGTTTTAAAAAGTTGTAGTAAAGTGGAAAAATTATAATATAAGATAGGGTGTACATATAAAAAATGAAAAAAATAGTATCAATCAAAGCTAAATTCAAGACATAAAATTATTTTTTACTAGAAGTTGAGAATAAAGTCTTTGATTATGTTGAATGCCTTGACAATAAATTCATGTTTAACTCTTTTCATAGCTATCCATATGATGTAATAAGGGATGAAACAACACCTTTTTTGTGACAAATCCTAGGAGGTTCAATCAGAAATGGGCCCTAATCATATTTTTAACATCTTCATCTATTATATCATTATATTTTTTGATCATCCACTAAAAGCTATTAGGTGATTAGGGCACCCTATTTTGAGGTTCAGCATATAATTGACAAAGTTAACTTCAATATGTATATGACAACTTTAGACAATAAATTTGTGTTTAACTCTCATCATAGCTATCCATATGGTCTAATATGCCATGAGGTAATATCTTTGTATTCATGAACCTATGGAGGTTTATCGAAACCAGCCCTAATCTTATTTTCAACCTCTTCATTTATTAAATCATTATCTTTTTTCATTATCTATAGAAAGTTGTTTGTTGGTTAGGTCACCTTATTTGAAATTTTAGCATATGATGGGTGAAGTTAACTTTGGTTGGTTAATTTGATCAAATCCATGGCTGGTCAACTATAGTTATTGATGAGTGGTGAGCTACCCCTATGACCAACCATACAAATCACAAAGTATTCACACACGATCCATTTGAATTTTGTGGACTCTATAGTTTTTGGAACACTAGTCTCCTAGGAAGTGAACCTTGCCCTAATGGTCATTCATTGTCTTTCTAATTACACTTGTGATGCACAAGGATATGGTTAACTATAATCGAGGCATATGATTTTTATTATTTTGTGTTTTATTTTTATTTGGTGCTTAAAGAGAGAGATGAAGTAATTTAATAACTAATTTAATTTAACTAACTAATCTCTAACTAGTCCTAACATAAGTATATGGTCCCACTTTTCGTACACATCTTGAACCTACATATCTATTGCTGGGTTAGCAAGTACTACACTACTAGGTCCATCAAGCAATAACACTACTGGGGTTACCAAGAAAATACATACTTACATTCAAAGTGGTCGTACTTATGTATTTTAATCTATTTAGCTTATCTTACTTAATCTCTTAATTAGCTTAATCACTAAGAAACATTGAATAAATAATTGAAAACATTAAATGCATGAATAAAAAATTTAAACTATCCAAAATGCTGCAAGGTTTATCAAGAAGCTCATCTTTATTACTGCACACACACTATTGTGATCAGGTATAATAGTGCTTAAATAAAGATTCATACCCTTAATGACTTCTGTTGCAGGAACTCGGGAAAATATTCTAACTTTCAAATGTAAAAAACTACAAGAGTTTGGCTACCATTATGACTTAAATGACCATAAACATGGCTGTGAGATCATATTTATAATTTTTTCTATAGGACTGTGTTGATGGGGCCCCATAGATGTAGCAAACACTATGTAAATGGTGCCTTGTAAACATAGCAAAATTTACATCAACACGACCCCATTGACAAGGCAACACCATGTAAATGGGGCCTTGTTGGCAGGGGCCTATTAATGTGACACTTTAATGCTCATCATATTCCCATGACTGAATGAAAACTTGTCCTCAAGTTCCATTAAAAAATTAGGAAGGTATGGGATTATTGATTAACTCTTAACATGTCAAAACAAACTGAGTTGACAAAAATGAGTGCCTGAGTGTACAAATCAACACATTACAAAACATTATGACGTTCATAACACAAAATTGAACACAATGACATGACTACACAAAAATTGGATAGCACATCCTCTGATTGCATGGAGGCAGTGGAGAAGATCATATAGTCCTAGGTGGTGGAGGTTCCTGAGGTTCTGAAGGGCCTTCATGACCTTTGGACACCTACAATAGCTGAGGTAGCTATGGCTATTCTTCTATGGCTACAACCTTTAGTGGAAGGTGAAAGGCTTCTAATAATTCCTTCATTTTCTCCTCCTTACTCTAGGAATCATTCACAGTCCATGCAGCATCACCAATGTGGGTTGGAATGGGGACATCCCACGAAGAGGACATTACTAGGAACATTTCCTTTACATTGATAAACTAGGCAAGGAATTTTTTGTGTTTGATATCGAATATCCTGACTACATTCAGTAGCTCCTAGTAGTCATTTATCCTCCTAGCCAGGTTCTCGGTAGTTGATCATTGATTGGTGAATCTTACCTTAAGAACTTCGAGTTTAATGTTGCCACTGTAAGCTTCTACTTGATGTCTTTGTAATACTTGAACTTAGCCTCATACAACAAGTATGAGTTGGCCACTTTCTTTTCTAATTCTAAACATAGTCATCTAGCAGTCAACATGACCAAATTTGCATAATGGAGATTGGCAAGCTTCATGTATTCCATCATCTCCTCAATTTACAACACCTTCATGTGGATTTAAGGCAATAAATGCTAAGGAAAACTTTTATTCTATTTCAAGTATCTAGGAAAATTATATCTTATTGGTAGAACCTAGGGTGAACCTAACATATCGATATGTCTCAAAATTTAAAGGCCATGAGTATACAAGGCCACTAAAAAATACCATTATACTTGATATTCCAAAGTATGATGATATTTGCACCATGGCCTTAATTTTGATGGTGAGAATTCCAAAGTATTAATTTTGATGATATTTGCATAAGAGCTATCGATAGGTGCTATCTTATTGGTGAGAATTCCAAAGTATTAATTTTTTCCCATATGATGTAACCTAATAAGATGGGACACTCTACCTCCTTATGCAAGTGGAAACCCATCAATAGTGGCAACATCCACAATCATGGGGAATGCCACCACCAAGGCAATAGTATCCTTACCGACAACCTCACCTGTATGGATATTACGTGCGGTAGCTAGTCTCTCCAAGTGGCTCTACTAGTCACGTTACTCCTCAACCTTTCTACCAAGCTTGTGAGTATTATAAGACTCCTTCTCCTAGGGGTGATGTTCCACAAACATACCATCCTTCTCATCCAGCTGCATCTCTTCTACCAATAGCTCCATTACCACCTGCTCTAGCTATGCAAGGTGAAATCGCTACCCAGCCACAGCAACGTAATGCCACAAGGGCTATTAACTGTCAACCTACTATTGGCTCCAACAACCACATGAAGAAAAGACCTTTCTTTTGAACCAACAATCCAACCAAGCCCTTGCAATCACAAGCGGTTGATTCCTTAGATGCCTCAATATCAATCAAAACTTCAGTGCCTCCTTCAACTCAACCATCACACTCAACACATATGATCATGCTAACACATGTTGTCACCGATTGGATCAAAGCTGGTCATCTTCCTAGGGAATTATTTGATCCTGGGAGTCCTCTGATATACTAAATTGTGCAAGGCTCTTTTGGATTCAGGTTTTAGTGTCAACTTGATTTCTCCAGAAATGTACAAGGCCTGGAACCTACCCCCATCCCCCCCCCCCACATTGAAAAAGAGCAACATTTATCTAGAGTTGGTTGACCAGTCCATCACTATCTCGTTGGGACTAGTGGAGGACATTATTACCATTTTTTGTGGATGGTCATACCCAGCTGATTTCCTAGTGATTTAGGTGAACAACGGTAAGGGGGACTTCCCCATCATAATGGGAAGAGCATGGCTAAGCATAGTTGACTGATGCCTAGGAATCCATGATCGTTCCCTAAAAATATCAAAGGAAAACATATTTGGAAAGATTGAGAAGAAGAAAGTTCCATGCATCGCATACAATGACATAGAGTGTAATTGCATGCAGAGGTCATGGGTTGTGCAAAGTTTAACATTGCCTGTATGTAATCAGTGTGCACAAGTGATCAACATACAAAGATGCTTGTATGCAGCAACCACATGATAGGAAGGCACCTAGTGGCTGATAGCTGATCAAGAAAGAAGTTCAATCATATGCATGGAACCAACCAAGGGTTTCACTTGTGCTTACATCGATAGCATAGACGCATTAGAGCAATTCCACTACCAAATTCCAAATCTTAACCTCGAAAATATCAACTAGGGAAAGTTGGAAGTCCTTCAGAAATTTAAGTAAGAGCCCCTCAAGCTGAAACCATTGTCCACCGGTATGGAATACATGTTCCTTAAAAATGGAAAGCTAATAATTATTAATGCTAAGCTGGCTCTGCAACAAAAAGAGAGACTGATAAAAGTGATAAATAGATGGTCGAAAGCCTTTGCTTGGTCATATCCCTAATTAACTAGAATAGATCCTAGCATATGCCAACATAGGATTTACACCAACCCCTCCATGAAGCCTCGAAGGTGACCGTAGAGATGATTGAACCCAAAGCTGAAGCAAGTAGTTAAGGAAGAAATTGAATAGCTTCTCAAGGCTAGGTTCATATACCCCATTACTGATAGCAAATGGGTTAGCCCCTTAGTTATTGTGCCTAAAAAGGAAGGCAAATGGAGGGTGTGCATAGATTTTAGGCTACTGAATATGGCAACATTTAAAGATCACCTTCTGTTTCCATTTGTTGACCAAGTCTTAGACACCATCGTAGCGCATCACTATTACAATTTTCTTAATGGATATAGCGGATATAACCAAATACAAATAGCCCTAGAAGACCAAGCCAAGATACGTTCACCAGTCCTTGGGGAATGTTTGCATACAAATAGATGCTATTTGGCTTGTGCAATGCCCCTGAAATGTTTCAATGATTAGTTCTAAGAATATTCCAACAACAGATAGGAAATGGTGTGGAGGTCTTTATGGATGACTTCTTCACTTATGGAGCAAACTTTGATCAAGCCTTGGACCAATTAGAGCAAGTGTAAAAAAGATGTGTAGAAACCCATTTGAGGCTCAACTAGCAAAAAATCCATTTAATGGTCCAAGAGGGCATAGTACTAGGGCACAAAATCTCACACACAAGGAAGAGGTAGACCCCGAGAAAATCAAAGTTATCCAAGGAATTACTTGTTAATCGGAAACTATCAAAGATATTTGATTATTACTTGGACATAATGGAAACTATTAGAGATTTATTGATAACTTTTCAAAGGTTTCCAAACCATTGGTGGAATTAATGTAAAAGGACATACCTTTCGAATAGACCAGGGAATGCGAACTAGCTTTCCAAACTCTGAAATATAAGCTAGTAGAAACACCCATACTACAAACTCTTGATTGGTCTAAACCATTCCATATCATGAATGATGCATCCAACTATGCCTTAGAAGCCGTAATTACATAATTAGATGACCAGAAGCATCCTTATTACATCCACTGTGCAAGTAGAAGTATCATTGGTGCACAACTTAACTAGACTACCATAGAGAAGGAACTAATGGTTGTAGTGTTTGTAGTAGAAACTTTTAGACACTATGTATTAGGATATAAAGTATATATGCATACAGATCATAGTGCAATAAGTTTCCTCATGAATATGCCAATGGTAAGCCCTCATATCATATGATGGCTTGTAATCTTACAACAATTCGATCTTATGATGATCGATCGTAAAGGTATTGAGAACATAGTTGCTAATAATTTATCTCAGTTATGATGGGACAACAAAGAGGATGAGTATCAAATTTTTGATTATTTCTTAGATGAATTCCTCTTTGCTGGTGTAGAAATAATCAATCACCCATGGAGACAAACTAGTATAGTAGCATTCTTACCTATCTCCTCACCCAAAAAATACACGAGAGTTAAACCTTAAGAAGAAACAACAGTTTCTTCATTGAGCTAAGTACTTTATGGAAATTAATGGGAAACTTTGCAAAGTGTGTCCCAATGGCTTGGTTCGATGGTGTGTTCCTGATATAGATCAACTATGAGTTCTCCAAGATGCTCATGAGGGTCCTTGTGGGGGTTATTATGCTGGAAGACAAACGACCATCAAGATCTTGCTTGTAGGATATTACTGGCCTATATTGTTTTAGGATGCCTATCAATTCATCCAATCTTGTGAGTGCTTTCAACATGATGGTGAAATGACTACTAGAATGGAGGGTCCAAAATAATGGATCCAACCGTTAGAACCCTTCGATAGTTGGGGAATTGATTTTATGGGGCTAATTACACCAATGTCCAATGGAAAATCTTATATTATTGTTGCTATTGATTACCTAACTAAATGGGTAGAAAAAATTACTGTTAAGGATTGTACATCATCTATAGCTACATGATTTGTTCAACAACAAATCATAAACAGGTTTGGTGTACCTCATGCACTTATTTCAGATAATGGTACCCACTTCACAGGTGCAACTTTTCAAAAATTAATGCAATGCTTAGGGGTTGAACACAAATTGACAACACCATACCACCTCCAAGTGAACAGTCAAGCCAAAGTCACCAACAGGGAGATTACAAAAATATTGACAAGAACTATTAGCAAGTTTAGGTGAGATTGGAGCACTAAATTGAATGATGCTCTTTGGGCATACTGCTCCACATGAAAACCCCCTATAGGTTACTCTCCCTATGAGTTATGTGTATGGTAAATTACCAATGCTTTCCATTCAAACTGAGCTTCGTACACTATTCACAACATGTGAGCTCAACCTTGACTTTGATCTAGCACAGAAACAATGGTTGGTAACCCTTAACTTGCTAGATGAAAACCAACTAGCTGCCCTATCATTTAACAAATTACACAAGGAATTAAATAAACAACATCATGAACTAAGGATTAGGAAAGTTAAATATCAACCAGGAGATAAGGTTCTCTACTAGAATCCCACACATGTGCCACAACGTACTAAATTTCAAACATTGTGGGAAGGACCTTATATTATTTATGTAATTTTTCCTTTAGGGGCCATGACAATATACAAACCTAAGAGCCTAGATAAGAAACTGTTGATCAACGTACAACAAGCCAAACCTTTCCATGAGCTTAGGACAGCCAATACACATGCTACCTTTGTTGATGGACAACCTTGATTACTATTTTGAACCTCCTCCTTCCAACTCAGTAGTGGGGGAGATGGCCACCTATGCTAACCATTTTAGGCCCTCAGTTCTTTTTGAATTTTTGTATTACACATTTTTGTTTCACACATCTTTTGTTTTACACATCTTTTTTACACATTTTTCCAAATTTTCTTATTTTTTTTTACACCATTGTTCATATTTTTACTATTTCTTTGTTTACTTGATTTATTTTATTCATCATCCAATAAATGCTCATGATGGTGGATTGAATTATATCATATTGATTGCTAATGTTTGATTTTTACCTTTGAATTATGATGTTGATATCAAGGTATGGTTCTTTTGGTAAAATAGGCAATGAGCCCACGCTGTCCACTCATTCATACAACTCTATGCTCTCCTTTGGCTTGGAACTATATAGTCCCATTTTTCTAAGTAAACTTGTTAATGAATTGGTGGCTGGGTATTTTTCAAACCAAGGAAAGATTCAAAGGATGAAAAGGGTGTGACTTCAAGGGGATTTGATGCATTTGTGTTGGTCATTCTATTGGGTGCTTAGATGCATTTTCTTTGGTTTTCCATCATTCTACCATTGATCAAATATTAGGAAGATAAGTGAATGAAAATAAGTCTTTCCATGGTGTGGTTCTCATAAAAAAAAAAGAGAAAAGTGAGAATTCAAAGCACACCCCTTAGACATAATAAAGCAATATGGGCTACAAGCATTGGTTATGGAATTGGAAAGACATGTTACCCACGATTGAAGGTTCCCTCTAACTAAGGCCTTTTCTTGCTTCCTGCTTCTCCATCTCACTCTCTTCGGAATGGTGGTGACTCTTTGTGGAAGCATTCTTGTTACTTCAAGTGGATGAATTGGTCAAGTGTGTTAATGTAAGGTCACTAGATGCAGTTTGTTTAAGTCTAGATTTGGGATGAGTTCTACTCAATCACATTAACCATAAAATACAAAAGGGACTTTACACAACCTTGTTCTTGGGATTCCATTCCATTCTCTCATCTCTATCTTTCTTCCCATTTTCCACCTCATTGCTAGTTTTATCATTAGTCCATCTCTGGGTTGATGCATTATTTTTCTTTGGTAAATTCTCATGGGTAAATTTTTAACTCTTACTTCCAAATGACATTCCTAGAGCCTGCGAACTCCTGGGTTTGTGGGTTTGTCAGGGCATAAAAGGCATGAGATTGGTTTGGGGAGGATCCACTGGCATTCCTTTTTGGTGAAATTGTTAGCTTCTTTTCCTCAAACATTTCTTTAAATCACTCATTTCTTATTTCATCCCCATCCATGACATCCATTTTATTGGTATTGTCATTGTTATTTTTCCCATCTTTCTTGTTCTTCATATTTTTCCATCTTATAGCTACCAGAGGTTCACTCTTATTCGTGGGGGTCTTGGCATAAATTTTTTAATTTTTTCCATTCTACTATTTGCCTAACCCCTACACCTTGGGTAGTCACCAGTGATAAATCTTCGAACCAATTTTTGCCATAACCACAACTTAGCCAATGCACTTCATATTGAGGCAAGGTATCAATTGCATTGTGGTTTATCTGTCCTTGCTCATTTGTGACTATGTTGTGTGTGTAGATGGTGATCATACAAACAGTGGACTAGGCTTGGAGGAAGCACTCATGATGGATTGGAACTAGAGTGTTTACAAAAAGAGCAAGTTTGGTGGTGTGGCTATGGATAAACAATGGAAGGCGCAATCTTGGCATTGGTGTCAACACACTTCTTCTACTTTCTCTCTCTCTTTTTCTCTCTTCAAGCTACCAAATAAAGACTTGGATGTCATTTATGTACAAGTGTTCATCATAATGGTCATGAACACTAAGGTTGTAATATGCTTACTAATCCATTCACTGGGCACGTTGAGTCTATCATCCCATTCCACCATTAGTTGTTAATTAGTCAATAATCCCATACCTTCCCAATATTTTGTAAGGAACTCAAGGGTGAGTTTTCATTTAGTCATGGGTGCATGATGAACCGCGATATCGGGGCCACGATATTGCATCCACAATATCAGGTACGCGATATTGGAGCCTATCATGTGATGTCAAATACTCGATATGGAGACCTGCCTCCTTGCCTATAAATAAGAGGCAAGGACACTTGGTTTTGTAATTAGATAGTTAGTCCCTTAGCCAAACTCTTTCCTTTCCTCCCTTCCAGAGTTATAATTATTGTTGTGTGTCTACAATAGGAGTCATCAAGTGAACGGATCTTTATTTGAGCATTGTGTACCTGAGCACACCTTGTGTACGACAATAAAGATGAACTTTATGATAAACCTTGTAGCATCCAGAATAGATTAGTTAATGTTAATTACTATTATTAAATGTTTTCTTAGTTAATTAATTATTCTCTTGCACCCTACAACTCTCCTAAGTAAGCACACATAGTACGATCACTTCGAGCATGCATATAACACTTAGTAACCTAGTAAGGATTAGCATTTGGTAATTCCAGTAGTGTTGTGTTGGTTCAAGATGTGTACAAAAAGTGAGAATGGATACTGGTGTTAGGATTAGTTAAAGCCTAGTTAATCAGTAGTTAATTTAACTTAGTCACTTAGTTATCTCTCTCTCCTCCCTTATTAATAGTAGGACATAAAAACATAAAAGCTATAAAAATCATATGCCTCAAGCTTACTTAACCATACAATCATGACATACAACTAAGTTTGGGAAGACAATGATCAACCAACTTGTCCTTGTTCTACAAGGGTGCATAAACACTTAGTCCTTGGAATTTGACCAAATTGGTCATGAAATGCTCATATTCATATGGTTGAGCGTAGGGGTACCTCGATGCTCATCAATTACCTACCATTATTTACATTTTATTTTTAGTTTGTTTAATCACTTACCATTATTTGTGTTTTTCAGTTGTACAAGCATTTTGTGAAATTTTTCTTTCTCAATCACACATGAATTCCTCTATGAACTTGTGGATTCTAGTATGCACTTTGAAAATTCTTACTCTACTCATTTTGAATGCCGATGTTGCGATTTAGAAGCAACACAAAGAAAATAATTTCATAAGCCAAAATTTAAAGTGATAGAAGGCCATATTTACATATGTAAATGCAATAAATACAAGTGAAAGCATAAAGAAAAAGTTCAAACTTCAAGAAAATACGAAGATAAAGTTAAGCCAAAGTAGCCTTTTTGTAAAATAAGAACTAAAGCTCTGTAATTTATATTTGAATTATTATGATACATAAGATAAGATAGGACATTGTATTATTTTTACCTTTTTTAAAAGATTGATGGGTGGAGGTAATTAAATAATGGCTCCAATCTCTCATTTTTTTTGAATTTGTAGCCTAATTTTTTATAAATAGGCTTGTCCTGTCATATTCTATTGTGGCCCCATCATTTGGCTATAAATATGTAGGTAAGTCATGTTTGTAAAAGAAGAAATTGATGCCATTGAGGAAAATTAATGATGAAGAAAGAATATTGAAGATATTATGGAATTTTCTCAATTCATCCTAAATCCTATTGTTCATCTATAATCCTCACATTACTAATTCCATAATTTATCACATAATCCCATATCCTATTTTTCATCTATAATCCTCACATCACTAATTCCACAATTTATCCTAGAATTACATATCCTATTTATTATCTACAATCCCATTCACAAGTTCACAATGTATCCCATTACAAGTTTATTTATCCTCAATTCATCATATTCACCAATTAACATTAATCAAAGAAGTTAAAAATCACATTTGGGACCATTATTGTGTTACAGATTTAAACCATCAAATCAATCAAATTAGTTATAAATTTTGTAAAAAGGTAGATTATTGAAAAAGTATTTGTATTGAGTATTCACTTACTTCATAGTGTCTAGGCAATTAAGTGGATACTATCATGCCTATATAATTAATGAAAATGGTTCTTTCAATGGCATCATGATAATATATGGGTTTTTCTTCATGTGTTGGTAAAACCCTGGGTTCAAAAAAGAACTTATGGCCTTTGTTGAACCCTAAGATAGCCACTGTTATTGTATATCACCCAGGGTTTAATATATTTGGATAAGTGGATTCAAAGGCCTTTGGTAAAATCCATATTTTTGGTAGAACCCTAGGTTCAACAATTATTATATTAATATGTCTCAAAATTTAAAGTATCTTAGATTATAGATACATTCACCATTTTCCTCAGCATTAAGTAGGATCATCATAGCATGATTTTGTTGGAGATCTTCCCAGGGTCTAGGTTGCCAGAGGTGTAGAATTTTTTATTTTTAAAATTTACCAGGTTAACAACCATATCATCCATTAGATTCCATCAATCAAAGAATATGTACATAAAGAAAGGGCCTCACTGCATGCAAGAAGGTAAGAAGAAATTATCAAATTTGAACTCTTTAAGTCCTCCCAATAAGTAGGAAATTTTTTTAAAATTATGACCAAAGTCAGGACAACATCTCAAATTGGATAATAATTTTCATGTGCTAGCAAAAATGCTAACACTTTTGTATTTTATTAAAATGCATATTGCAAATGAAAAAGTAGTCACAATCGTAACAACTAAATGCATCTACTCCATGGTAACTGCTGAATTTCAAAGCACAGCCATAGAAATGATAAAACCTACACAAAATTTACAATGAGATAAAGAGAAAATGAACTTACATATGTTCCTTTACATTGAAAAAAGGTGTAGAAAAAAAAGATTACTTAAGATAGTAGTAGAAAAATACAATTTCAGAATTCCCTGCCACTCTAGAAAGCATTGAAAAAAGAATAGAACCAAACTTTGGAATTTTTTTGCATCGAAAATGAAAATGTATAGGAAGGTATGCTATGTACTAATGGTAGAAGAGCTTAGCTTGAAGTGAAACTATGAAAATTGCACAAAATCATCAAAATGTAATGTTTGACATGTTACAATTCACTATAAAAAATTAACAAAGCCACACATAAAAAGATTGGTAGAAAGTTTGTTTCTAGAAAGAGATTCTAATAACCAAAGACTATTGTTGACACAGAAACTTCAAAAGACCCTTCCCCTCAGGCTGCAGCTTCAACTATAGCCATTACCATCTTTTCTCGAATGCCTCTGGCCCTACCCCTCATCTTGCCCCTCCTTGCAAAATTTTATGCTTAAAATATACATTCAAACAAAGCTACTCAATAAAAATATTGGCCTAATACATATATAAATTTTATCCAAAAAAAAGAAACTTAAATGAAGGGATCTTTTAGCTATCATAACAAAAATTGTATTATGATTGTCGATGATGTCTGGCTGTCATGGCCCTCGATGTTAAGCAATGATGCAGCAAGGGTCAAATGGCCTACTGCCTTATTGCTACCTTGGTTGAAGAAGTACATGTTGATAAGCTTGTTATTGCAGCTGAAGCATGGGCCACCATCGTAGGTGTCTTTCCAGTGCTTTGGCAGAGCTCCGAAGCTGGCGTCATCGAAGTTGGCTCGGTTGGGCTAGGTGGCCTATAGCAGTAGTTGCAAACAGAGACAAAGATAAAATGGAAATGGAATTCTCATTTCCATTTCCATTCTCATTCCCATTCTGCATTTGCTTGCATTTGGCCTTTTTATGTGTGCAATTGGAATATGAAAAGCTATGGCTCTTTGATTCACATTCTGTGCAATAGGAATACGAAAAGGTGTGGCTCTTCAATTCATGTTTTTTCCCATTTCATGGAATCTTACGTGGTGTGTGATGTGGAGGGTGATAAATGCACTCCCTCCTCCCCCTTATCCTGTGAGATGAGTTGGCCTCTTGGCAAAAATAACAAAGTATTAGGGTAGTGGTAAAACTTTTAAATTAAAAATTCTTGGTCATGGGTTTAATTTTGGTGGGAAATGCTATTTTTTTAAGCTCTAACTAAACTATATATTTTAAGGTGTACTTACATTATAGACAAAAAATTTATCATTATGATTATTATTATGATTTTACAAACTATGCTATAAGGTTGTATACCTAAATAGACATCTTCTTAGGGTAGTGAATTCTCATAGTAGTTTGTAGATCTCTAGGGTTTTTGGTGGTGGTTTTGTAGGAGAAAAAAGTTTTTTTTGACAAGAAAATATTTTTCAACCTCCATGTTTCTAGAAGAATTTTCTATAGTAGAATTTTCTTTTTCAAGAAATAATCTAAGAAAAATTCTAAATTTTTCAAATTTTTTTACCTAATGATTTATATGAATCTCTATCTAAAGATATCACTTCGCGATACATATTTCTACAAATTATTGGATTTGTTTGCCTGAATATTTCATACCAATGATTTAGGCTATCCTTGAACACTCTAGAGTTATTGTTTTGAATGCCAATTATTTTTTCAAATCTTTTTTGCTTGTTGAACTTGCTAATTCTAAAATGGTTGAGAAACCATTGGATCTTAAAGCTTTTATGGATTTGCATAATACTTTCATTGCTCGGAAATGGAAAGTAGATTTTAATCCATATTTTTCTAATCATTCTAAAATTCTTTGCTAGATTGAATTAGAAAATATTTCTTTTATTTTTCAAGGTATTGCAAGCAAAATTATTGGCAACATTAGTACAATTCTAAAGACAAGGTTAAAAACATTACTAGATGGTGTGCACCATGCACATTATTTTGTAGAAATTGATTTATGATAAAAGAAAATAAAATTGGAAATAAAAGCTTGTAATTAGTGTTTTTTTTTCAAAAATTACATATTATAAATTACGAGGATGTTGCAACTATTATTGTCATGAAGGCCATGTTATTGAAACCTATCTTATTCTCATGAAAAAAGCTGTTCATGATGAAAAGAAATAACAATTTTCAAAAAAGGAAAATAATGGCAATTTTTAGTTGGCACAAATGAAATCTTCTTTAACAAGTTCTTAGCCTTTTACTAATTCTTTTAATTCTAAAGGTTCTAGTAAAATTTTAATATCTAAAGAGAATTTCTCTTTAGAAAAAAATTCAACAAGGACTAACAATGAAAGTACTAATGCAAATGGATTTCACTTAGTATAGCATAAAAAGAAGAGGCCTACAAATACTGCTTTTAATTTAAAACCCTCAAAGGTATCTCATTCTCTTTATACATCTACTACTATTTCAAATGTTTTTTTGTCAGACAATACTTTTTCACTTATTAGTGACATAAATTGTAAGATAAATCTTGAACTTGAGAAATTAAGAATTGGGTCCTCCTCCCCCATATCTTAATGTTAGTTTTATCATGGAATGTTTAGATGCCTTTCTAATATGTCCTAAGCAAATATTGTAGAGGAGTATCTTTCAAACCAACATTTATCTCTAGATTTTCTTTCCTACATGAAATTAAGATTTCAACTCATGATATCAGTTTTGTTAGTAAATTCATTTTAAAAAATTACATTTTTTTTTCTATTGCTCATGAAGTTAATAAAGGAGGTGTTAGTATTCTTGTTAATAAAAATTGAATTGGAAAAGTTTTAAATTTTAGTTTTCACAACCTCTGAACAACTATTCGGATTATTTGTCATAGTAAAAAAAATAAATTTGGACGCTATAATATTTATGCTCCTAATAATTTGAAAGATCAATCATAGGTTTAGAAATATCTTCTATCTTTGCCTAAAATTCCTTGGATTATTGGAGGTGATTTTAATATGGTTAAAATTCATTTTCTTAATATGTCTTCTCAAGAAATAGAAGATTAGTGCAATACCAAAAAAAAAATATATTTGCTTTCTAATGTTAGTTCTTTATTTCAATATTATTTGAATGAGAAGCATTATACTTAGTGTAATTATCAACAATATCATAGTTACGATATCATATCTATGCTATCATAGATTCAATATCATATCTCATGATATGTTATCATATAAATGATATCACGGGATGAGTGCCTACCTATATAAGTAGCACTTACACACATGAGTCCGCAATAGATTTGATATCTTAGTAACATAACTCTTTTAGTTAGTTTTCTTGAGTTTAGTACTTAGTAGTGTGTGCCCGCAGTGTGATGTTTTGTAGTTGAGCAGAATCTTTATTCAAGTGTGATGTACTTGGATGCATTACATGACCAACAATAAAGATCAAGATTACTCTACATCATTATAGCAATACTTAGTTTTATTTTTGTTTTCAATTAGTTTAATATTTTAATATTTTCATAGTTAATGTTTACGATTACTTGCAATTTACTTTTAATGTTATTAAGCAGAATGAGTACAACTGATCTTGAGCACATAAGTGTAACTACTTGGTAATAGAGTAGTACTATCATTTGGTATGCCCAGTAGTGTAGTACTTGGTAATCCCAGTAGTAGCTCCACAAAGTCCAAGGTTTGATTAGAAGATCAAGACCAGATACTCATTTCATAGGCTAGTTTATATTTGTTTTGTTGTTACTTAGATTTAGAAACTTTTACTTTCAATTCATGATTAGTAGGAGCATAATGGCCAATTTAACATCAATTATCATATACCTCACTATGAGTTAAACCATATGCATTGATTTTGCTAACCTATGTGGGAAAACAACAATTGCGAACACTAACTAATTACTAGTATAATCACATTGCATTACCTACAAATTTTATCTAGGATTGCACATGAACACTCATATCTCATATGGTTGGGTGTTGGATACTCCACTGCTCATCATTGGCATTGTTGCTAGGGATAAGTTAATGTTATACTAAGTAATTAATTTTCCAAAATTCATTGTATTATCACATAACTATAATCTTTACAACCTTAATAACAAGCACACTTAATAAAAATCATCAAGAAAAACAAGAGATGACCCTTGGGGTTTATGCCCAGGGAAGACTATCAAAATTAACCATCCATCAGATTCAAAGACTTATCGGTCAAGTGGCAAAAGAAGAATGAGAACTCAAAAAGGGGAATTAGCTGAAGAATATAACTAGGATTCATCAATCTAGAAAAGAGATGCATGAGTGTGTGATACCCAAGAGGAAGAAACATTTGATCAAGTCATTAAGAAAGAGATGGTACTGATTCAAAAATCTATTGTCGATGTAGTAGCATAGGTAGCAAAAATTTGGAATTTAGTAGATGAACAATATACAATAGCATTGAAAATTACAAAGGAGAAACCAGAACGAGCACTAAATAGAGGCAAAGGTAAAAATAAGAAGGAATTTGGACAAAAGGATAAAGTAGCTTTAGTATCTGGGTGCTCAGACACCAACTCCACAAATGATGAAGGTTGCACTATGTGCCAATATGAATATCTTAGGGGATGTTATCTAGTCATGGTAAATTTGCAAGAAACTGGGGCATATGCACTTAACCCATGATTTTTTGAAAAGAAAATTCCCAAACAGTTACATTATCCTCGAGGTAACTACATATGATAACCTCAGCTAACATACTATCCTAGTGGAGCCTTGTAGTAGCTACAAGAGCACTACCAGTAGTAGTAATAACAATCACAATCATGGGCCATGCTACTGTCTTGTCAACAATATCCATACTAACAACTTAATCCTTATGGATACTATGTCCAACACCTAATCTTACCAATGAACACCACTATTCAAAATCCACAATATCACCCACCAAAATACCACCAACTGATGCTACCAAGGACTAATCTAAACCCCCACATGCATTCATAAGTAGCTAATCTTTCAAATCCAATCCAAATCCCTTGCCACCAATGCTACCATCCACAATACAAGGTGAACTATCATCATAGCCACAAAAAAAGAAGTCCACAAGGGTAGTAAATATATGAATAGAATATTTCACTAGTAATGCTAAGTGCCAAATAAAGAAATGTCCTTTCTTTAGGATGAGCCCGCAAAAGCTAGCAAAATAGGAGCTTCATCAAGACCATCTTCTCCTAAAATAGATCTTCTCACTCTTAACAAGCTTTCAACATCATCAAGTTTGAAATATAGACTGTCATGCTCACTGTAGCTATTAACGATTGGATTAAGGTAGGGCCACTCCCATAGAAGCAAATTGACCTAGGAGTTTCTTTGATCTATTTATGGATAGCTAGGAATCTACCATGTAAAGCTCTATTAGACTCAAGTTCTAGAGTCAATTTAATCTCCTATGACACATATCAAAGATGGAGCCTACCACCATTTAACGAATGCAACATTAGGTTGGAGATTGTAGATAAATTTGTTGCAATCCTTTTGGGACAAATTGATGATGTAGTGACCATTATCAATGGTTGGTCCTACCTAGTAGACTTCTTGGTGATTGATGTGAAGGATATTGATAAGAAATTTCCAATCATCATGGGGAGGACATGGCATAGCACCATGGATGCTAGGCTAAACATGAGAGATTTATCCATGAAGATCTTGAAAGAGGACAAAAATGGAGCCATCCATACACAAAGAATTCCATGCATAATTTTTAAAAGAGAGGGGTGCAATAGTGGAAAAAATATTTAAAGTACTAGAAAAAACATCATACCAGTCCATAGTAATAATATAACATACATGTGTGCAAAAAGAAGAGCAGAAGTCACAAAACCAAAAAACAACTCATGGCCATTAACTAAGGGCCTTAATTTATTAAACATATGCATAGATACATATGAACCACTTACTAATTCCTATCCAATAAAAATGAATCCAACTAAAGACTCAGAAATGAAGATATTAGCTCATGAACACATACAAGTGGGAAAGGAAAACAATAACTTGAATGATCAAAACTCAACTACCATCAAGATCATATGGGATAGTCATAAAAAAGTTAGAACCCTAAGATGGTAAGAGAACTCATGGCCTTGTATACCATGATCTTTCAAAGTGGAATATGATGGATCCTTGATTTTGGTAGAGTGGCTATCTTATCGAAAAAGTATTAATTTGTTAAGGGTTAATTTTGCCCATATATCTTATTGGTGCAAATACTCATCATACTTTGGAATTCCAATAAGATAGGGCCATGGTGCAAATATCATCATACTTTGGAATAATAAGATATTACATAAAAATGGATTTTGATGATGCAAATATCATCTTGCACCTTGTCCTACACCTTATCATACTTGGTATTCCAAAGTATATACCAATCTTGGCTATCTCAATAATTTTGAGTCATACTTAAGGCCATGGTGCAAATATCATCATACTTTGGAATAATATTACATCATACTTGGGGGAGTTCTGTGGTGAACCCAATAAGATAGCACCTATCGAATGGTTAAGGGTTGGTGAAGGCCATGGGTTCACCCTGGGTGATATGGTATACAAGTATATTGAGGGAAATGAAAGGGAATTCCTTCCCACCCCTAATTTAGTCATACCACTCACTGAAACCTTCTAGTGGATCTTGGACCAACATATTCGAATGAGTGGATCAAAATAACAAGACATGACATCCCACTATGATTAACCCCTTTCAAGATGGGTAGGAGGAGTTTGAAACCCATTCCAAATGTGGTGGCTTGGTGGCTTGCTCTATGCCTTAGCCTTAGAGTCTACCTCTGTGTTCCTTTCACATCAATCACTATCTTCTGCCTCCTTTACAGTAGCTATGATACTTCCATAGTCCAAACTTTTGTTGGTAATAGGTGGCCACCAAATGTTGTCAACAGAATAGCATGTAGGACCCTCAGACTCCTTTCCCTCTATTATTCCTTTGCAATTTGTTCAATTTTCCTAGCTAGTATCTATGGCATCCACATTGTCATATGTGCATACTATGCTCACGTCATAGCTATAAACAAGCCATACTTCCATTATTCCCTCTATGATAGTCCCACCACCAACAACAGCTCCAACCTCAACAAAGTGATGGGTGACAACATCCTTATTTACCGTTCAATTATCCCAGATGCCACTATATACACAGCTGCAAATATATCAAGTGTCACACATGGCACAACCGACAATGGGGTTGTGGCATTCTCCGATGGCACCACAAATGGTAGCTGCTCTAGCGTCGTCACTTATATGATTGGTAGTCATTCCAGTGTCACCACCTACAAGGCTAGTAGCTACTCTAGTGGTATCAACTACGGGGCTATGGGCTGCTTTGATAGCACCACCAATGGAAGTTACTTTGATGGCACCTCCAATAGGGTTGGTAGCTGCACCAATAGCACCATCGATGAAAGCCACTCTGATGACACCATCCATGATGTAACTAATGCAACTCTCCATGACATCCCCTAGTCTAGATTAAGCATTTCAAGTCATTCAAACCCTCACTGATGAAGTTGAGTGGCTTAAAGTCACCAGCTCCAAAACAGTCCATGTAATGGACTTTTATCATGATGATCCTATTAGCCCCATCATTCCTCCACTCACATTGCCTCTTAGGGTAAAACTTCACCATTTCATGAAATATAATGGAGAGGGTGATCCGAATTCCTATCTAGTTACTTTTTGGTCCAAGTCCTTACTACTGCAACCATGGTCGCATGTGATTATTCATGTTTTCACCATGTCTTTGACTGGCAAAGCCTTAGATTGGTATTGCATGCTTCCCCGTGCTTCTATTTTGACTATGGAAGAGTTTTGAAACACCATCAATTTTGGGACTCTTATGATTCAGCACAGTCCTAAAATTTGAACAAGGATCTCTACAACTGTAGTGTCATGCTAGACCATGCAAACAACATGACACCCTAGAAGTCCTAATGCTAGCGAAGCTGCTTCTGAGCCTACCTGCCACCATCTGTAGCACAATCAACATAGCACCCAACCATGAGGCTAGTTTCTACAAAAGAGGCACTAGGGGTAGACCGTATAGTCTAAAGAATTTTCTATTTCCTAGGCTGACAAGCTTACTACATTCTCTAGTTTGCCTAGCTTGACGCATGTCCTAGATGACGATCTACCCAAGGACCATGCTAGGAGTTACCAAAAGTGTTCAAGATGGACTAAATAGTTTAGCAAGTTTTCTAAATACGAGCCCTACTATGTTATGCTACGTTGCACAATGTAGCAGGCCATGTGGAGACTGATCATGCACCAAAGATGTAGTTGACAATGATTTGGTCCTCTAGGATACCTACCCCACTTCATCCTTGAAGCATGATTAGTATGACATAGGAGAATGTGAAAAATTTCATCAGAAATCATCTCCATTTATGTGCTACACTATGCTATGCTACATAGCATATCACAACATATTAGGGTTCTAGTGTGATAATACTTCTACTCAGATTGCCTAAACATAGGAAACAAAATTTCCCATGCCTTAACCATAAAAAATGCTTATTCTTCTACCACCCCAGGACATGATCCACATCCCATGATAGAATTCTTTCAAAGTGAGAAAAAATTCAGGCCAAACTGGCTACTATGCTGTCATACGCTACACAGCGTAGCACAGTGTAGCATGTTCAGAATGCATGAAGGTTCTCCATCAAGTTTTCCTAGCAAAAGGTTTAAACTTGGCCATTCTTGAACCTCCAAGACTGCCTATCCCACTTCGCACTCAAGTCCCAATCAAAGTCTCTCAACAAAGCATGGAAAATTATGCAATAATGCATGTCACACTAGTTGCTATGCTGTGCTACACTGCATAGTGTAGTAGGGACATTGAGGATAAAAATGTCCCACAGATGAAAATAGGGAGTCTCAGGCTTCTTCAACATGAAAAGTGTAATGGTTATTTGCTAAGATAACTTGCCTAGCTAGACCTTAAAGGGGTATTTTAAGTTTTTAGGAAATATTTTTCTCAAAACTAGTTGCTATGCTATGCTATGCTATGTAGCATAGCACAGCGTAGCATGTAGGTATTCACGCTACTTCGCTACATTGAGTAGCATAGGTAGCACAACACTTGCAAAGATGCATCAAGACGTCTCCAGTAGCTCCAGAACTTGTTGGTAATGGTTATTTCTACTCTAGCATCTCCCTAGTAGATAAGATCAATAGTTTGCTTTATTTTGCACCCTCCTGTTAATTCCTAAAGTTGTCCCTTTGCTTCACCCTACTCGCAAGAGGAGGGAAGATGTAGTCCTGGAGCATAGGCTCCACTTTGCATTTGTCATTGGAATTTTTTATAAAAACATGGTAGTTCCCTAGATTCTAACACATGCAATTTGAATGGTATGGTCATAGCTTAACAGGTTTCACTTCCAACATTGTTCTAGCAGCGTAGCACATCAACATAACACTACAGCGTAGCACCGCACGTCAGCATAGCACATCCATGTTTGCACCCTATGGGACCCAGGACACATGGTGTTTAAACCACATCTTTCTCTTGCTCTTGGCTCTATAAATACCCTAGCAAAGAACATTCAAGGTGTTGTATTTTGGAGTTACCTTTCTGGTAGTTGGCTTTTTGATTTGGCTTTCTTGTAATTGACTTCTAGAGATTGCCATTTTGGCAATTGGCTTTCTGGCAACTAGCTTTGGCAAGGAGGTTGGCAAGTGGAATGTTGATGAACAACAAACCTCAGCAGTAGCACTTCCTAGATCTCCTTAGCTCAACAAGCATCGACTCATTAGTTCCTATTAGCAGGCCATTAGTAGCAGTCCAAGATTTGTGACCATACAGTTACATTGTAAGTTGTGCCTATCCAGTACTGCACACCAATTGCACACCTTCTTTAGATAAACAAAGATCAAATTCCCAAATTTTGGGGTGGTGCACTCCCTCACATAAGCTCATTTCATTTCATTATAGCATATATTTTGCATCATCATGTATCGATTTACATTCATTACTTAGTTACATATTCTGCTATGCCTTTACTGTTTTGTATGCTATGATTTCCTTTGCCCTGATCTCCATGCATAATATTTTAAAATCATTATTCACAAAAGGTTATTGTACAATGTGTAAGTTCCTATCTGATCAACCAAAGCATTTAGGGCATCCTATTTCCATTTTCTCCATCACAGCCCTCACATGGATCCAGGGTTAGGCTATATGCCTGGTAACCTCTCGGTGTTCTAGCCATCGATGTTTTTAGACATAAAAATTTTTAGTGCTAGGAGGGACTTCTCTACCTCCTTTCTATGTGTCATAAGTAATCCTACATGCTATCTATATCCCATCACGTGTGACCTACTAGCATAGACATGACACCCCTATGGTTGTCTATGCACCAGGTGGTGCAGATTAGTTGCTACGATAGTTCCTCTGGAACCCTGTAGGCTGAAAGCCCAAAATAGTCTATGATGTTGCGTTGCTTGTGTCCCATGTAGCATGGTGTCCCTATCAGCATAGCAAGTTCAAAACTATCTATTGTGTCACACTGCCAGTGTTCTATGTAGCATAGTGACCCCGCCAACATAGCGATTTCTGAACAGTTTACTATATTACACTGACTATCTACTATGTTATGCTAGACTATCTACTTAGTCAACTACGTTACACTCCCTACATTTTCTGTAGCATAGTAACTCTACCAATGTAGCGGTTCTTTAACTGTCCACTCTGTTACACTTCCTATCTACTATGTTATGCTACCTACATTTCTTGTAGTGTAGCAACCCTATCGGTGTAGTAGTTCCTACACTATCCACTGTATTACGCTATCTATCCACTGTGTCACATTACCTACGTTCTATGCAGCATAGCAACCCTATTAGTGTAGTGCTTCCATTATGCTATGCTATCTATCGTGTGACATTATCCATTGTGATATGCTATCCACTCCATTACGCTACCATTTAGCATGAAAACCTACTATTTTCCAACTATTTCTTACACATTTCTCCCCCTCTTACACCTCTCTCATGCAAAAAAGATGAATCCAACAGCCACTTCAGTTCCCACCTCAAACCTGGAGGTATCCTATTCTCTCCAACATATGGTAGGTCCTGAGCCATCACCTAGCCCAGTGTTAGTATAGCAGAAGTTACTTAGACTATAGCACCAATCTCCTAAATGTCTGCACCAAGACAAGGAGCGATATAATTTTCTATGTGCAAACATTTAAGCGAATATACCATTGGAATGTCACAAATCTGAAGAAAAATGTAACTTTGAGTTCATCCATTAGAATGGAAGGGAGTCCATTCCCACTCCTAAACCACTATTCCACTGACTGAAAGATATCAATGGATTCTAAAGAAACTTATACAGTTAAGTAGGTCAAGAAAATGGGACACTGCCTACCACTATGATGAACCCTTTCAAGATGGCCAATAAGAGTTAGATTCTTACTCAGACGGTGGTGGTTGAATCTATGCCATAGCTATCCCTACCATCTCTATTTCCCATTCACTCCAGTTATAATTTCCCATCTCTATTGCTACTGCCACAACATGGCCACAACCTAGACCCTCTTTGGTGATAGGTAGTCACCAAACATCGTCAACATATCAACATGTGGACCCTTCAACCTTATTTCCTTCCAGATATCCTTCCTAGTCTATTTTGACTCCACATCAAACATCTGTAATGCCCACACTATTGTATGTGCACACCATGTCCACCTCATAGTTGCATGTAAGTTTCATTCCTATCCCCCCTTTATAAACATTCCACCATCGGTAGTAGGTCCAACCTCGACCACATGGTGGAAAACAACAACCTCTTTTCCCACAACTCAACTATCTCATATGCAACAATACAGGCAACCACAAATGTACCAAGTACCATATGTAATGTAGTTGAACATAGGGTTATGGGCCACTCCAACCATGGGACAAATGACCATACCCATAGTACCATCAATGGCAGCTACTTCAGCAACACCACCTACTGGGTTATGGGACTCTTAAACGACACCACTAATAGGGGTTGTTCAAATATGGCCCCAATGGGATTGGTAGTAGCACCAATAGTGCCACAAATGATGGTTGCTCTAATAGCCCCATAACCTCCTGTAGCATCCCTAGGTCTAGACCAATGTTTTCAACTCATCTAAACCCTTATTAACGAAATTAAATGGCTTAAAGTTGCTAGCTCAGAAATAGTCCAGGTCATGGACTTCTATCAAGATGACCCAATTAGTCCAACTGTTCCTATGCTAATGTTGCCTCCTAGGGCACAACTGCCCTAATTCACAAAATACAATGGAGAGGGTGACCCGAACACCCACATAGTTACGTTTAGGTATGAATCCCTACTACTACATCCATGGCCCCATGCCATCATCCTTGTATTTTCCATTTCCTTGAAGGGTAAAGCCTTATACCAGCACTACATGCTTCCTCATGCCTCAATCTCAACATTGGAAGAATTGTTAAGCCATTTTGTGACTTGCTTTAAGTATAACCTAAAGTTGGAAGTCACTTTGGATTAACTTATGAGCATTAAAAAAGAGCCACTAGAATCTGTGCATAAGTTCATACAATGATGGAGTGCTACCCTAAATGAAATTCATGAACCAATCACCGAGGCCCATCTACTGGCCATTTTCAAAGGTGTAGTAAATGATTTTATTAAGTCCAGGCTATGCTACTTGGCTCCATGTTCCCTTAGTCACGCATTTTCTCAAATTAAGAGTATCCAAGATGTGGTGGAAGTTAGTAGGAATCCAACCTATGGAGCATATAAAAACACACATGCAAGGAAGGAAAAGGAGAGAGGCAAAGCCACAACAACCACTATGGCCACTATAGCCCATGAAACCAACAAGGATAAATAGACAAATAAAGCATCTAAAACTCATCCACAACCAACACAGCACCCAGCCCTAGTAGCACTAGCCAACCTTTAGCCTTAGCAACTACCACCCAAACTTCAGCGAGGCTAAATTCTGAGTGCAAGAACCATTCAAAATATACTCCCTTACCAATCAGGCCATCTGAGCTTCTAAAACAATTACCGGGAGTTGGGTGCATTCAACATAAACGGATGTTAGAGGAGGCTCTTAAATAGCATCATAGGTACTGTGAAGTCCTTCGTGACCCCTCTGTGGTTATGCCTAATGACCCACCAGTACCTAGGAACTTTAGACTTGAGCAGTTCTGTGATTATCATCAAGTGTGCGGGCATGACACAAATTATTTCTTAGCACTAAAAGATGATATTCAATGAATGATCGATCAGGGTAAGCTAGTGTTGGATAAGAGTAATCCTATCCAACCTGAAAACCAATCGATTCATGTTTACAAAGATCCCTTAAATGCTAACAATGTAGGGTACAGTATCAATGGAATTGGCATTGATGACAACATAGACTCATAACATGAACCATTCATGGTTCGTGTACCTCCCCGCAACCCTATAGTTTCGACAACAACCCCTTCGCAAATCCCATTTGTCATTAAAGTTCCTCCTCAGACATCTGTCATGCCTTTTGTGCTTAATACTACATCACCTACTACCACAACATCTCAAGCATCTTTTGTTATCAAGGTACCCAAGCATACGGCTCCCCTTGTGACCCAAGATCCAACAATAGGAACTACATCACAACATTCCCATCTGAGGAAACGTGAAGAGCATCTAGTGAATAGGTTAGCTAGAGAACGTACTATACTATGCTCCCCTAAGCCCAGTCCTCTCTTGGTTGTGCCGATGACTTCATCATCAAAGGATACAGGTAGCACACAACCACTGTCCTCTGAGCCAACCAAACTTATCATTCAATATAAACCCACTCCTCTGTGGGAGATTCACATTTTAGGATGCATAGAAGAAGAAAAGATGAACAAACAAATAGAAAATGGACAAGATTTCCTAGATGTGCTTTCACAAGTTAAATAAGCTCTAAAGCTAAAGAATACAATGTTAAGCTTATATGACCTAGTAATGACTTCTACAGTGCATCGTGAGGCCTTGGTTTGCATGTTAGCATCCATTCCTGTTATCGAAAACATGCCAACTGAGGAGAAAGCTATCCACATAGTTATGCTTCCCCTTGTGGTTGAAAAACCATAGCCAACCCAATTAACATTTCAAGATAAGGCCATCAAAGATAACCTTGAAAAGGGTCAAGTGACCACTGCACCCATGTTTATCACAATTTGGGTGGGTCGATACAAAATTTGCAACATACACGTTTATGACGGGGCTACCACTAACGTGATCCCATTTCCCATTGCTGACAAGTTAGGCCTGGTGGATCAAATCAAGACCATAGTCACCTCCTATCTAAAATCATTTAATGGAGCACATGTCGTAGTCAAAGGCACCATTAACATCAACTTTGTGGTAGGGGACCAGTTTCCCACCAGCGTAGAATTCATTGTGGTGGAGGAGATGCCTATGTTCAACTTGATCTTGGGGAGATCATGTTTAGCCCAATTAAGAGTAGTCTCCTCATCTTTACACCAAGAAATCCACCTACCCTATGTGGGTAGAGAAGTGGTGATCTTTGGTGATGAAATAGACCCTTGGGCTATAAATAATATAGACTTAGAACAAGGATCAGAGATAGAAATCTTTAAAAACGCATCACCCATCCACAATGAAGCCCCATGTTCATTAGATGAGCTACCCAAAACTACCAACTTAGACCAGGAAATCACTTGGGTTGAATTGCCTTTCCAAACAGTAGATGACAACATAGAAGGATATCATCACAAAGCTTCTTGGCCATACACTCTACCTAGTGAACAACGAGTTAGGAAACAATTGTGTAATTAGGGTCTACCTCTAAGTCACTTCTGTGAATGCTTGGCCTTAATACTCTTGTTTCTTTAGTCTTGATTTTGCATTATGTCCACTATTTTCCTTATGACCATTGTTTGCAGTAATTACATTGCGATGGCCCAAAATGACCTTAAACTATTACATGGCCCGAAATGGCCTTATACTATTACACTGTCCAAAATGGCCTTAAACTATCACCACAGCCTAGAATGGCCTTAAACTATCACCATGGCCCAAAATGGCTTTAAACTATCACCACAGCCAACTAAGGCCTAAAACTAGCAACCGACACTTGGAAATTACATTGCGATGGCCCAAAATGGCCTTAAACTAGCAATGGCTCAAAATGGCCTTAAACTAGTAAGGGCCCGAAATCGCCTTAAACTAGAACAAGGGGTCCACAAGGGGCAAAAGCACATTAATAAAATATTAACCAAAAGAAATGAAACAAGTGTTTCATGTTTACTCTTCATTAAATTTGAGTCCATACAATAAAGGTTACAAAAAATAAAATAGATAGACAAAAATAAAATTTTTTTGCCGCCACGCTACAAGTCTTCGCCAGTATCTTCATCTCTTGCTCCACTAGGTCCCACACCTCCATTTGGATCCTACATAAAGAAAAAAAATAATGAATCAAATTACAATAAGGCTCTCACGAAATAGACTACAATATAATAGAAAGTGGCTAACCTAAGATGGACCCACGTCCATCTTGGGGGGTATCTTATCCATGCTAGCCACTAGACACTATAGAATCTCCTCCTTGGTTAGGTTGGTCCAATCTTTGTTCCCCAAATCAATGCTTTCCACAACTTTTCTATTCTCCACAACCATCCATCTGGGTGGCTTTGAAGAAAAGGTAGTAGTAGTGGTCTCCCTAGAAGGTAAGATCATCTCTCTTTCAGGAGACTCACTAACCACTACCTATTACATAAATTTTTCATGGGCCCTGGTAGCATCGATCACATTGAGAAATAGCTTATGGGTATGCAACTCAACGAAAGCATCCTGATATTTTCGATGGTAGGAAGCATGTTCCACTTTGTACATATGCTTATGATTCTTCTGTGCTTGCCCCCATTCATACAATTTGGCGTCGTAGTCCTTCTAGTGCTAGTTTTTCTAGGCTAGTAGGTCCATATGCAAGTGTTGCTCAGTGATCTCATGAGTGGACTCATTCTTACCTCGTAAAATTGACCAATATCTTGCATAACCAATCATAGTTATGCACAAACTACCATCAGAAGTGTTTCAGGCCAATAATAATTCATTTCTTGATCATAGATCCTCCAACTCAACTTCTTGGCTAGCTTTCTCCTTTTTTAGCTTCTGGACCTACTCCCAGAGGTCCTCATTGATGCACCTACACTCCCACAAAAATTTTGTTAAGTATAGTGCACATTTGCTCATTTCGTTGTATACATCACGAGGCACCTTGGTCACCTCCAGTGGGAGTTTAGGCATAGCGTCAACCTCGACCACCTATTTGGGATTCCACTTAAGACAAGAAGTTGTCAATCACACATGAGAAAGAATTAGTCATGGGATGATGGCAAAAATGCAATAACTTAGAGACCCCAATGTTGTAATTTGAACACACCTATATCAAGATCAATCTACCTTAGGTGGTCTATCATGTCATTAACCATCCCCTCCATAAAGGAAAATTTATCTAGGATATCTGTGCATGGTTGGAGGTGGATTGAAGAAGAAGAATTAGGAACCTTAACATTGATGTTTTCTATGCAACAAAACATGTTAGTGTGGTGAAGGGGAGGAAAAAAACTGAAAAATAACATAAATGAAAATGTAAAGCTCTTACCAAGCAAATCCTCAAGGGTGGGAGTAAGGGGATCACCCATTGACACACTATCAAGCCAATGATCAAACTCACTGGCATCAAAATGTAGCCCTTCCCCTCTAGCTGACTCAATAGTTTGGTGACATTTTCAATTATCATATGGCCCTCATGTGCTAGGACACACTCTGCAAAAGGATAATCAGTAGTAGGGACCACTTTCTCTATGGTAGGGGCCTCCTCCTCTATAGTTGGGGCCTCTTCTTCTTCAACAACATGGGCCCTTGTCTCAGAGGTCAAAACTTCTTCTTCTTCTTCTTCTTTTAAACACATCTAAAGTAAGTAGGCTAGTCTAACACAAAAGGGAAGGGGTAACTAATGAAACAATTAAACATACCTACCAACTATGGGTTGTACTTTACAGACCTTGATCCGTAACTTTCTACCTCTTTCTTCATTGGTGCGTGGAGCCTCTTCCACGGGATGAGGCTTCTTGTGTTACAACCTTGATTTCACTACCTCAACAATAAGATGTGCCCCCTTAGCACATTTCTTGTGTTAGTGGGAGGCACCTCTCCAACACTATCTGGTGCATGAAAGGGTCATCCCACTTGATCCTTTGCCATTATCGAAAGAGACTCCCCAATAGCTTTTGGAGGGTCTTGGGATTGAGTGGTGTGGAATACTTGGTAGATCCATGGTTTGGATATCTAGGTGAAATCCTATAGCACCTAGATGTCATTCTCTCAGATCACCAAGAATTCTGCAAATCATTGTAAGAAAGCTATGAAGAAGGTAACATGTACATTGAAACATGCATCAAGCTTCTCAAGAAGCTTAATCATTTCAGCCCACAAGCCTTCAGAAAGGTACTTGGCCCAATTATAGCGAGTCCCTTCTTCCATGACATCCCTCATGATCCAAGCTTGCTCTACCCCAAGAATTTTCCCTTGCGAGAGTAGCTTGGGGAAAGCACGGACCTAGAAGATAGGGTAAACCTTTTAGGCTACCTCTAGCCTAACCTTATGCATATAAATCCCCTTTTGGTCTTTTTTCATCCCTATCCATTCTTCTATATCCCCTTAATGGTTTACATCCATGCTAGTATTATCTCCTATAGGTAGACCATCAAAGGGAACATTGAAAAGATCTGTAAAAAGGTTGTCAGTAATCTCAAACACCACTCACACATTGTGAACCCATGTGCAGAAGTGGTCAACATTTTCTAAAAAAGAATCAACTAGGGAGAGCATTTCCACAGTTGGGATGCTTGCATTTACTACCAAAAATAAATCCATGAGCCCAAACTCCTGAACATTTTTAACAAGGATGGTTGGGGCCCCATTGCATAGCCAACGTTGTGTCTCATCCACCTCCCCATATTTGAAGAAGAGGTTAGTTTCATCACAGCCAGAGGTGACTACCGTAACCTCTTAGGATTCGCTTGCTACTACAATAATCAATGACAAAATTTAAAAAAGGAAAAAACAAAATCAATCACTTGAACACATGAAAACAAGGGCATAATCTAACACATTGGGTGCGAATGGCATGGAAAATGGTAGGATTTCCACTAGAATGTCTTCCACAATAAGTGCTTGGCAGGATGCCCACTCATCATCCAACCATCCAAGTTCCTTGCATTTCATGTAGAACTTGACATACTTGCTTGGATAGGTTCTTAAATTGACCCCAAGCTATTCTATGACACTAGTGCACATGTTCTTGGTAGAAGAGAACTCTTGTAAGGTCGTTTGGGCTAATGCCAATGTCCTCTCATGATCGTGAAGACCGTCCTTATCAATTACAAACCTAGTAACATACAAAGTATAATAAGCATTTAAATTATGCAAGAAAAATAATACATGTCTAAAACATCTTCATAGGACTCTCCCATACTCACAATAGATGGTCCCAAGTGGATTCTAGAAGAAAGCACCCATGTGACAGGTAACGAAAAATGTGTTGTATTTATGATAGCATTTAAATTCAGGCATGGCCCAAATCCAACACAAGTGTCTCAAACCTCTTGGGCACTGATTTGAGCCTTATTCCCCTTTGCCTTCAATTTACCCATGAGCCATGCACTTCACAATGCCTCAATTTTCCCTAGGCAATAGTGTTTCAATAAGAACATTGGTTGTCTCAACCGACAAGTGTGACCACACTATCACACTGAAGTGGCGAAGTAGGAACTGTAGGAACTCCCATGCACCTTCCCAAAACCAGACTACTTATTTTCTTACTCACACATTAGGAAGGGGGATGTTGGCCATAGGTGCACTTAGGTAGCACAAAACTCCTACCAACTCAAGAAAAATCAAGATGGGTTTCAACTTGACCTTGCATGGGATAGCACAAAGTGTTAGTACAATGTTTAAGTGATGGTTACTCAATATCATAACATAGCACCTATTGTACAAATTTCTAAAAGTATGAAATAGCATGTCCCTAGCAAGATGAAACAAAGATGAACATTTGTTAAGTATAAGTTCCACTTCTATGACTAGTCCCATGTAACGTAGTAGCTACATGTAGCATAGCAGCGTGTTATGCATAACGTAGCATAACAGGTACACTCAACCCAGCCTACAGGCTATGTTACACGTAGTGTTGCATAGTAGATACACTTTGCCCAGCATAGCATATCAGGTACATCCTACATAGCGTAGCAACTACGTTACATGTAGTGTAACGTAGAAGGTATACCCTGTATGACGTAGCAACTATGTTACATGTAGCATGGCATGATGACCATACCTAGCATAACAAGTATGACATGTAACATGCATAACAATGGAGCAAGCACAACACTGCAACAAGCGTAGCAGGCCTGCCAGTGTAGTAGTTATGATAGTGTAGTAGCGTAGCATGATAGGCACCAAAAACATAACACAGCCTATCAGTCATGATGAAAAAAATGACATAGTACAAAAAGGAACATATAACATTCCCATTCCCTAGCCATGTTCCGCTACATGAAATGTAATAGGATAAAATACAAATAAAAAAGAAAACTCCCCTTAACATGTGCTACGCCACCCAGAACCTTCCAAACCCTTGCAATGGTGCATCACCCATTCCCAACAATGGTGACTGGGGTAGTGCCGTGTGATAGTCGTAGTGTAGTGATCACCACAGTAGCAGTAGCCAGAGTGGAAATAGCCACAACATAGCAACTAAAGTAACAACCAAGGAAATAGCAATAGTCACAGTGTAGCAATAGTAATGATCATAGTAACCAAGATGCAATGACTATAGTAACAGACCCACTTGATAAATTTCACCATGAAAGCAAGCGTAGTGTAGCAACTTACTAGGTAGATGATGCCTCTTGTCATTCCTCAATGCATGCCCTAGGAAGATGTCATAGGGTGTGCTCCCCTTCATCTACATTGGCAAGACCCTAATGCCTGTGTTCACTCCTATGTGCCATTGTCCTTCTAACAAACTTAGGTGTATCAATTTCTACACTATGATTGCTACACTATCTCCCAGTGCAACTATGCTATGCTCTGAGTGTTAACTCTGATAGTGAAAGTCACAAGATTACCATGGGTAATCCCGTATTTATAGCCTATGGGGTTAAAACACCTATTACTTTCTAGGGTGTTCCATATCATGTGCATAACGTAGGACATCTCGTGCCCCACGCATGACACAAAACACCCTTGTCTACTCCAGTGTAAAATGGGACACCCCTATCTCCTACAGCATAACATGGGTCCACTGTAGCATAGCATGTAGCTGTAGTGTAGCACGTAAATGCACTAAAATTTTCACTTCATTTTTTACAATGTGGCTTAGATATGGTCTGCTACGACCTTAAATTGGTAATTTTAGCATCCCCTTCACATTTTAAACCCAATGAAAGTCCACTAAGAGACTTTAAATTGGCAACTTCAATGTACAATTTTGCATGGTTGTGGTCTGCTAAGACCTTAAAATAGCTCCCTTTTTAACATCGCATAATTACCCTGCATATATTTCATTGCATGTCATCATTTTAAGTAGGTATCACTTGACTCCATTTGTTTGCTTGTTATTGTAGGTTACTTGGAAAAATGTCTATGCATGATGATCTCTATTTTCCCTTAATTTTGATAGGGCCCCACAGTAGGTTTATGAGATGCTTGAACATAGAGTTGGTAGACTTGAAACCATCTTCCTATGATACCAACATAGCATCCTTAGAAACATCCCTGGACTGGCCCAAACATCTAGTCCAAACTCTAGATTTAGAGGTCGGGAATGTAACTAAGGACCCTCTTATTGAAATCCCCATGGCCACATCCAAAGGGGAGGCAAGAACATTAAAATTTAGCTTGTTACTAGAGTCATAGGATAAAAAAAGGATCTCTAGGATCCTCAATGACAACGCCAAAGTGTTTGCATGGTCGTACAAAGATATGCCAAGCTTAGACGCACGTATCATACAACACAATATCATACTAGACCCATGTGTCAAGGTGGTCAAACAAAATGCCTGCAAGATCAAACCAGAGATCGCATTACCTGTACGTAGCAAAATCACTAAAATTTATCAAGCTAGGTTCATTCGGGTAGTTGATTATTCATAATGGGTGTCAAACATCATTGTTGTTTCTAAAAAAATAGGAGGTATACAAATTTGTATAGACTTTGGGATCTGAATAAGGCAACGATTAAGGATGACTTCTTATTGCCTAGCATCGACCAACTCATCGATACTATGGCCAGTCATGCCTTACTATCCTTTATGGATGGGTTTTCAGGCTACAAAAAAATCTGCATAAACCAAGAACATCAGCTAGAAACTACTTTCATGACCCCCTGGGAAACATTTTGCTACACAATGATGCCCTTTGGGCTAAAGAATGTGGGAGCAACATACCAATGGGCGATGACCTACATATTTAGTGATTACCTTTTAGAGAAGCTAAATGATTACATTGACAATATATTCGTTAAATCTAAGAAAGCTACTGACCATGCAAATGACCTAAACTTGGTCCTTCAATGATGTCGTAGGCATGAACTTTGCCTCAACCCTAGAAAATGTGTTTTTGGAGTAAAAACTAGATGCATGTTAGGCTTTGTAGTGTCAGAAATAGGGATACCTGTAGACCCCAATAAGGTTAAGGCCATTGTTAACTTGGCACCACCTACAAACCTTTAGGGGTTGTGTAGGTTACAGGGCAGAGTCCAATTCATAAGGAGATTAATTACAAGGTTAACTAACAAGTTGCATCCAATGAAACACCTGCTAAGAAAGGGTTTCAACTTTAAATGAACAAACCAATGTCAAGAAGCTTTTGATAGCTTAAAGAAAGAGCTTTCCCATCTCCCCACTATTTACCCTCCATAGAGAGACAAGCCATTTTACGTTTACCTTACCACCTCAAACACATCTATCACTACCTTGCTTTGTCAAAAGAGGAATGATGGTTTCAAAATCCCTGTTTATTACTTGAGTCATGCCTTGATAGCTTATGAAGCCAAATACACTGAAGTAGAGAAAAATTATCTTTCTTTAGTATTTGTGCTTAAGAAATGAAGGCATTACTTGTTTCATAGCCATATAAACATTATTTGCAAGAATAAAATACTTTGGGCTATTAAAATCAACATATACAAAAGTAGTAGGACAGCTCGATGGAAAGACATAACTACAAAATTTGACCTACACTATGTAGCACAACCATCTGTAAAAGGTTAAGCTATAGCTACGCAACTTACAACCACACCTACCAATGACCAGGCAGTGATAGAACTTGAATTCCCAGATGAACATGTTAATAGCATAAGCCTAGTACCAACAGACTTTGAAGCCACTCTCCACTTTGACAAAGCTTTAACTACACAAGGTAGTAGTGCCGTTGTGGTTCTCACATTCCCCTCTGGGGAGATTCTACCTATTGCATATCAATTTACATTCCTTTGAAAAAATAATAAGGCAGAATATGAGGGTCTCCTTAGGGCCATCCTAGTAGCCCAAGAGTTGGGGATCCAAAGCTTAGCAATTAGAGGTGACTCGCAACTAGTTGTTAACCAAGTAACAGAGGTATATGCTTGCAAAGCACAACATTTACAGCCTTACTGTGATTTGGCCAAGCACTAGGTAAAGTAATTTGCAACCTTAGACATCCAACATGTGCCTTGTAGTGAAAACACTATAGCAAATGCATTAGCCATGTTAGCACTAAGCATGCCATCACATATGTTTGCTACCCTACATGCTTCGATAGTGGAATGCACCGATCCTATCATTCACATGGTACAAATCACATTTGTAAGTGCAACACATACTCAAGAATGGTATGAAAACATTAGAGCATACCTCCAACATGGTGAACCCCCACACAACCTAACACCCGCCCAAAGGGATGCACTACAAAAATGAGCCTAGCAATATGTCCTCATAGGAGACAACACTCTATTCAAACTCTCTTATGATGGGATACTGCTAGCTTGTGTTAGTGGGGGTGAAGCACAAAAAATTATTGATCAAGTCCATGAGGGATTATGTGGGGGGCACAAAGCCCCCAGGGCTATGGTAGTAAAAATTAGATGTCTAGGCTACTACTGGCCTTGCATGGAATGTGATTGTGTTGCCAAGGTTAGAACATGTGATGTGTGTCAATGCCATGGGAACCTTATACACATATCACCCTTTGAATTGCATACCACAGAGATCACATGGCCTTTTCAATGTTGGGGACTAGACATCATAGGACCCATTGCACCTAAGTCTTCTACAGGGCATAGTTCCATTATTATCAAAACTGAATACTTTACAAAATGGGTAGAGGCTATTCCTCTTAGAAAGAACACGTCCTAATAGGTTTCCAACTTCATTCTAGGCAACATAGTGACACAATTTTGCCTTCCGATGACTATTGTTACCAACAACGGGCCACAATTCAGTAGCGTGGAAACCAAAGCCTTTTGCGAAAATGTTGGTATCAGACATTCTTTCTCATTGTCATACTTTTCCTAGGAAAAGGCCAAGAAGAATCTACAAATAAATTCATCATCAACCTTTTGAAAAGGATGCTTAGCAATAATAAGAGGTGATGGCATGAGCAAATCCTCTATGTGCTTTGGGCTTATCACACAACATGAAGAATAGCTATAGGTAAGAGTCCATATAGTATTGTATATGGATCTGAAGTGGTGTTACCTCTTGTATTGCTGGTCCTGTTGTTTCAAATTATCCTTTCAAACATTATGGAAAAGGCTCAAAACAACAAGTCAAGGATCATTAATCTTGACTCCATAGAGGAGGAGTGCATCGAAACACTTAACCATATCGAATGGTACCAAGACAAGAAATGAAGAAAGCATCACTATGATTTGCACCAATAATCAATCAAAAAAGGAAACTTAGTTCTCAAGGCCATTTGTAAACGTGTGAACAAATTCTTAGCTAACTAGGAAGGCCCCTTTATAGTTACAAAAGCATATGAGAATGGGGCATTCAAACTGGCTGATGTAGATGGCAACAAACTCCCAAATCCCATCAATCATTTGTACCTAAATCCATACTAGGTTTAACACAAAGGATTACACTGAACATGAAATAAGGTAAGCAAATAGTCTGATATGACTATAAACTAGAATAGATAGTCCACTATGACTATAAAATGGCAAAGATAGTCTACTATGACTATAAACTGGCACAATTAGTCTACTATGACTATAAACTGGCACAGCTAGTCCACTATGACTATAAACTGGCATAGAACATCCGCTATGATGTTAAACTAGCACAACACATCTTTGGGCCATGACATAAAATTAGCATCCATAGCATGGTCCACTATGACCTTAAACTGGTCATCCCTTATCCATTACAACATTAAACTAGCACAGCGGTCTGCTGGAACCTTAAACTAGCACATCGGTCTACTAGGATCTTAAACTAGCACATCACAATCTTCTTAGACCTTAAACTAGCACATTCGATGGTCTACCAAGATCTTAAACTAGGTTCGTAGTGCAACGCCTCCTAGCTCACATGTATGACCCTATGAACAAGCAAGCATGCACATCTTTAAGCTTCCTAGACAACATGGGGTGGGACATTGCAATTCCAAAATGAAGTTCACGTCGCCAAGAAAAAAATCTCTAGGACACATGTAGCGTCGTTGTCCCTGGCATCTTGTTGATCTTCCAGAGATGTTGTTTGACATCTTACTGACCTTCTAGAGTTACCGCTACCATTTCCAATCAACTTGGTCATAGCTCTCACCATCAACATCTACTGTTGTAGTCCCAACACTATTGTGGCTCAACCATAATGCTGCCATCCTCCAGCATTCATCTATCAAGTTTCCACCTTGTAGCTAGATTTCATGATGCTTGCCCTTGGTGGGGATTCCTGAGCACCTGCATCATCATTGCTCCTAGCCTCTTCAGTGCTCATTCTCAGTAGGTCTCCTAAGCTCTCTAGACTATCACTACCAAAACCTGTATTGGTCTTCCTGCTTTGGTCATTGCACATGTTAGACACAACACCTACCACCTTGGCAACGTCCTAAGCAAACAGGACTTTGCCCTCACTCCACTCGATGGTTGTTTTTTCTGGTTTCCTCTCTATTGTGTTTGCAGGATAAAATCCAAGGTGGAATTTTTTAGGGATGAGTTCCACCACGAGAGCAAGATACTACATTATTCTAAAGTACCTGCTTCAATTAGCCTAGCTACTTGAGAGTGCATATCCTACTCTCCCTTCAGCCAATTTAGTCTCCATTTTCTATACATACAAAAAATGCACATAAAGGTCTCTCCCATGCCCAACCACCAGGGCCATGATGGATGTAACGCAACTCATCCCATGGGAAGCCTTTATAGATAGGTCAAAGCCCCACATGAAAGTAACATAACTCATCTTGGGGAGGAAACACCTATTCTACAATGATGACAAGATTTCCTTCAATTGAACATGGGTGTGCAACAAAAAGCAACAAAAGTTAAAAAACACAAAAGCTCAAAAAAAAGGACAAGTGCTTAAAAGAAATGGCACAATAGTTTCTTTGCAATCATTTCAGCTATATATTGACCATCTCTAAGCACTTTGGTGAGAGGTTGAGATCCAAAGAGAAAGGCACCCATGTGTGCTAATTCCCTCATAAGCATTCTGATGAGGGATCACACTATGACAATGACTCTCATGATAACGCATATTGTAACTTTTCTATTCCCTAGCCCAATTTCCTCAAATGCATCTCCTTCCTCTATAATATTTAGCTGTCCTAGCACTCCCAAGCATAGCAAAGCATTATCTAAGTGGGCACTAATGAATAGTGTGGGTGTTGCATTCAGCATGGTGTTTCTTGTTCTTTGTTGACCTCTCTTTAGTAGATCCTCCAGACGTCAACAAAGAGGGGCCATTGAAACACCATCAATTTTGGGACTCTCAAACATCTAGTCCTAAGGACTCATCTTACATAGCTTATAAGAATGCACATAAAAAGAAAGATAAGGAAAAGGGGAAGGTTGTGATAACTATTGTGGCTATTGTGGTTAATGAAACCAAGCCCAAAAACAACAAACAAGTTGCCAAAGCACCTAAGGCCCCAACCACTACCAACAAAATGTTAAGCTCTAGCGATGTGGGAACTAACCAACCTGCAATGTTAACAACCACAACACAAGATTCATTGAGGCCAAATTTTGAGTGTAAGGATCACTCGAAATATACCCCATTGTCGATTAAGCCATTGGAGCTTTTGAATCAACTATTAAGTGCTAGGTGCATCCAACATAAGTAAATGTTAGAAGAGGCCTGTAAATGTCATGAGAGGTACTACAAGATCCTCTGAGACCCCTTTGTAGCTATGCCCAACAAGCCTCTAGTGCCCAAAAATTTTAGGCTAGATTGATTTTGTAACTACCACCAATTGTGTGGCCATGACATAGATTACTACTTAACATTGAAAGATGATATTCAATGGATGATTGATCAAGGTAAGCTGGTCCTTGATGAAAATAGTCATGTTCAACCAGAGAACCAATCTATGAATATTTGTAAGAACCCATTGAATGGTAGCAATGCAAGATATACCATTAATGCTATGTGCATTAATGATAATGCAAAGTCAACACATGAGCCGTTTGTGATTTGTGTGCCTTCCCGTGGTGTTGAAACTTCAATGTCAACTAGGCCATGGGCCTCCTTTTTCATCAAGGTACCATCTTAGGTACCTACAACACCTTTCGTGGTCAACAACCTACAACATGTTGCAATAATGACCCAAGCACCTTTTATTATAAGGATGATAAAACATACAAACCTCCCATCTACCCAGAGTCTAGTGGTTGGAACTACATCACAACCTTCTCACTTAAGGAAACATGATGAGCACCTAGCTAATAAGATGATTAGGGAATGCACTACACTAGGCCCCCCTAAGCCCACCCCCCTGTCAGTAGTTCCCATGACACCACCATCTGAAGATAAGATAGAAATGTACTTACAATAAGCAACTACCGAAGCCCAAAATCCTACAACCCAACCAAAAGCCAAGTCCTCTCCTCAGGAAATTTGTCTCTTAGGGAATATAGAGAAAATAAAAACCACCAAACAATTGGATGGTGATCAACATTTCCTAGATGCACTTACACAAGTCAGACAAGGTTTAAAACAAAAAAATACACCTTTAAGCTTGTACAATTTAATAATGACTTCTTCTGTGCATCATGAAGCTTTGATCTGCATGTTGGCATCCATTCTTGTTAAGGAAGATATGCCATTAGAGAAAAGAGCCATTCATGCCATTGAAGAACCATGGCCAACCCTCTTAACTTTTCATGATAAAGCTATTAAAGCTAAACCCAAAAGGCATTAAGTAACCATTGTCCCTATGTTTATAATGATTCATGTAGGTCAATATAGGATTCATAGGATGCATGTTGATGATGGGGTTGCAACCAACATTATTCTATTCCCTATCATTGACAAGCTGGGCCTGATGGAATAAAGTAGGTCCACAACAACCTTTTGTTTGAAGTCATTCAATGGGGCATGCATCATGGTTAAGGGAACCATCACTATTGATTTCGTGGTAGGGGATCAGTTCCCCACTAATGTAGAATTCATCACTATAAAGGAGATTCCCGGGTTCAATTTAATCTTAGGAAGATCTTAGTTAGCCCAATTAAGGATCATCTCCACAATAATCCACCAAGAGATCCACCTACCCTATGCGTGTGGAGAAGTGGTAATCTTTGGTGATGACATAGCCCCTTGGGCTATCAACAATATAGACACTAAGCAAGGGTCAAAGATAGAAGTCTTTGAAGATGCATCGCCTATTTGCAATAAAACCCAATATTGTTTAGCAAGTGAACCAAGAAAAAATAATGATCTGCATGAAGAAACTATATGGGCAAAGTTTCCTTTTTCAATGGTAGATGATAGCCTAGAAGAGTATCACCTCAAGTCTTCTAGGCCATATGCATCACCTAACCCACATCTAGTTAGGAAACATCTATTTGAATAGGGCATGTCCCTAATTTAATCTTTTAGTTCTTTAGTCTTTAGTACTTTTTTTGTATAGTTTTGATTTTGTGTTATGTTTAATTTCCATGTTAGTTATGCTTTGTTTAACCATCACATGGCCCAAAATAGCCTTAAACTATTGCATAGCCCACCAAGGCCTAAAAATGGCAACACACTCTCTTTTACAACTACCCATGATCCAAAATGACCTTAAACTAGCCATGTCCTGAAATGGCCTCAAACTATAGCATGGCTTGAAATGGCCTTAAACTAGCCAAGGCTCAAAATGGCCTTAAACTACAACATGGTCTGAAATGGCCTTAGACTACAGCATGTTCCAAAATGGCCTTAAACTAGCTAGGGCTTGAAATGGCCTTAAACTATATCATGACCCAAAATGTCCTTAAGCTAATGATGGCCCAAAATGGCCTTGAACTAGCTAGGGCTTGAAATGGCCTTAAACTAGCCATGACCTGAAATGGCCTTAAACTATCACATGGGATCCACAAGGGGCCTAATTACATTGAGAAAAAACCCAAGCAAAAGAAATAAAGTATCATGATTTTTTATTAAATTGTAAATGAAATACATATGTCTAAGCTACTACTAGCCTTTTATGGAGTGTGATTATTTCCCCAAGGTCAGGCCATGTGACATGTATCAATGGCATGGGAATTTGATACATGTGTCACCGACCAAACTGCATACTACACAAATCACATGGCTATTTTAATGTTGGAGGTTGAAAATTATAGGACGTATAATGCCTAACTCTTCCATAGGACACAACTTTTTTATTACTGCAATTGAGTATTTCATGAAGTGGGTAGAAGCTATCCCTGTTAGGAAGACAACATCTTAGTAGGTTTGCAAATTTATTCTTGATAATATAGTGACATGATTTGGTCTCCCCATGACCATAGTCATAGATAATGGACTACAATTTAGTAGCATAGCCTTTTGTGAAACCTTCACATGAAACACTCTTTTTTGTCACCATACAACCCTTAGGAAAGTGGCCAAGTAGAGGGTACCAATAAGGTCATCATCAACCTCCTGAAGAAGATACTTAACAATAGCAAGTGACGATGGTATGAATAACTCATCTATGCACTTTGGGCTTATCACACAAAATGTAGAACTACAACATGTAAAAAATCATATAGTCTTATGTATGGATCTAAAGTGGTGTTTCCTCTTGAATTGCAGGTCCTATTGCTCTGCATGATCCTCTCAAACTTTATGGATGAGGCTCAGAATAATGAGTTAAGAATCATTGATCTTGACTCTACGGAGGAAGAGAGCATCTTCACATTGAGTGGTACTAAGATAAACAACAACAAAAGCATCAACACAATCTGCACCAATGCCCAATCAAAAAAAGGAACCTAGTCCACAAGGTTGTTTGCAAGCCCATGAATAATTTCTCAGCAAACTAGGAAGGGCATTTCTTGGTCACTAAGGCATATGAAAATGGTGCCTTCAAGCTTGCTAATTTAGATGGCAATGAGTTCACCAATCCTATCAACCACTTGTACCAGAAGCCATATTACACCTAACATGTAATATCACATTGACAATAAAATCAAGGTAAGAAGAACGTCCACTACAACATTAAACTAGCACAGAACGTCCTCTATGACATTAAACTAGTACAGAATATCTGCTACAATGTTAAACTAGCAGTGATGGTCCACTATGACCTTAAACTTGCATAGACCATCTACTATGATGTTAAACTAACACAAAATATCCTTGGGCTATGACATTAAACTAGCACCCATAGCATGGTCTGCTATGACCTTAAATTGGTCATCCACCATCCACTATGATGTTAAACTAGCACAGCGGTCTTCTAGAACCTTAAACTAGTACAGTATGGTCCAGCTAGATCTTAAACTAGGACCACGATCTATTGAGACCTTAAATTAGCATAACCAAGAGTCTACCAAGATCTAAAACTGGGTTCATGATTTCTCATTGATAGTCCAACATATATGATCCTGTGAACATGTGAGCTAGAATACTTCCAAGATTCTGTCACCTACACATCCCTCTCAGGTAGGATGGGCTGGGGCATTGCATTTCCAAAATTAAGTTCACATTATCAAGGGAAAACCCTCTAGAACATTTGCAATTTCACTATCCCTGGCATCTTGTTGATCTTCTGGAGATGTCATTTAGCATCTTGCTAGCCTTTTGGAGCTACTGCTACCATCAACAATCATCTTGGTCATAACTCTTATTGAAACACCATAAATATTGGGACTCTTGCAATTCAGTAGTCCTAGAATTTGGGAAAATATCTCCACAAGCATGATGTCACGATGGATCATGCAGATGACATGGCACCCTAGAAGTCCTACTACTTGCAATGTTGCTTCCGAGCTTTCCTGTCAACCTTTGCAGCATAGTGAATGTTGCACCTAGCCATAAGGCCAGTTTGCATAAAAGAGGCACTAGGGGTAGACTGTATAGTCTAGCAAATTTTCTATCTCTTGGGCTAATAGGTTTGTTACAACCTCTAGCCTGCCCAACTTGACACTTGACCCAGCTGATGGTTTACCTAAGGACCATGTTAGAAGCTATCGAGAGTGTTCAAGATGAGAAAAATAGTTTAGCAAGTTTTCTAATTGTGAGACCTACTATGCTACATAGCGTAGTAGGCTTTAAGAAGATTGATCAAGCATAAAAGATGTAGATTGACAATGACTTGCTCCCTCAGGATATCTGCCCCACTTCATCCTTGATACATGAGAATCATAACGCAGTGAAATGTGGCAAATTTTGTCAAGAATCCTCTTCATTTGAGTGCTACGCGATGCTATGCTATGCAACATAGCACAGTGTAGTAGAGATGTACTTTGACAATACTCTGACTCATATGGCTCTGATGGAGAAAGCCTACTTACCCATGCTTCAATAATCAAACAAGTTTACTCTGATGCAATGCTAGGACATGACTAACATTCTATGATAAAATATTTGCAAAGTAAGTTAGAATTTGGGCCAAACTGGGTGCTACGTTGTGCTACGCTACGCAGCGTAGCAAGAACAGAATGCATGAAGTTCGTTTGCCAAGTGGTTCTAGTAAGAGAATTTCACTTGGCCATACTTCAACCTCCAAGACTGCCTATCCCACTTTTTCCTAGGGCCCCAAGCAAAGCTTCTTGAAAAAACATTCTAGATTAGATAGGAATTCATGTCACATTGGCTGCTACACTATGCTACGTTGCATAGCATAGCAGGGATACCAAGCACCAAAGTGTCTCAAGGATGAACTCTATAGGTCTCAGAACCTTTCAACATGAAAGATAGGATTGCAGTTTCTTACCTAGCTAGGCCTTAAATAGGTATTCTTAGCTTTTAGGAAAGATTTCCTTCAAGACTTGTAGCTACGCTATGTAGTGTAGCTACGCTATGTAGTGTAGCATAGTGTAGCGTGCGGGTGTTTATGCTACGCCTATACGTTGGGTAGTGTAAATAGCATAACACTCATATGGAAGTCCCAAGACATTTTCGGTTAGCTCCAAAACTTGTTGGCAATGGTTACTCTCATCTCAACATTTCTTCAATAGAAAAAATTAGCAAGTTTTCTTTATTTTTCATCCCCCTTGACTATCCCCAAAGTTGTCCCTAAGCTTGACCCTGCTCGTAAGAGTAGAGAAATCCTAGTCCTAGAGCACATGCTCCATTTTGCATTCACTGTTGGCAATCTTTGTAACAAACATGGTAGTTCACTAGATTTTGGCACATGTGGCTTGAACAGTATGGTCATAGTACAACAAGCTTCATGTTCAACATCACACTGTAGCATGACACTACAGCTCAGTGTTGCACAGTAGCATAGCACAGTCACGTTTGCACTCTATGGGACCCAAGACATGTGGCATCCAAACCACATTTTTCTTCTACTCCTAGCCCTATAGATACCCCAACAAATAATGTTCAAGGGGTTGGCTTCTAGTATTTTTAGCATGGTTGGCTTTTCTTTGAGCTTGGTTGGCTTTTTGCAGTGTTGGCTTTGAGAATCACCTTTCTGGTAGTTGCCTTCGAAGATTGGTAGTTTGGCATTTTGGCTCCCTGGCTATTATCTTTGGCAAGGATATTGGAAAGTAGAAGGTTCCTGTTAGCAAGCTATTAATAGTAGTTCAAGGAGCTGTGACCATACTGCTTTGTTGCAAGCTATGCCTATCCACACTATGTATCAGTTGTACACCTTCAACCAAGCAAAGATCAAATCCCCTGATCTTGGGGTGCTGCACTTTCTTACTCAATCCTGCTTCATTTTTTTTTTGATATTATTGTATTTTGCATTATTCTTCATTGGTTTATGCTTATTGCTCTTCATTCAACTTGCACATAACATCTTTAAAACAAACATTTATGAAAGGTTATTGTACATCGATTAAGTCCCTGTCTGATCAACCAGATTGTTCCAAGCACCCTACTTCCATTTACTCCAGCAAAATCCTTGCATGGATCTAGGGTTAGGCTATATACCCGGTGACCTCTCAATGTTCCAGCCACTAACCTTTTTGGTCACTACAATTTTTTATGCTAGAAGGATGACCCTTTGTCCCCTTTCTAGTGTATCATGGGTAATCCTGCATGCTATCTGTACCCCATCACCTACTAGCGTAAATGAGACACCCTTGTGGTTGTCTACACACCATGTGGTATAGAATGGTCACAATGAGGATTCCTCTAGAACCTGGCAGGATGAAAGTCTTCAATGGTTTACTATACCTCTTTTACTCTATTCACTAGCCTATGCTACCTGCATCTCATGTGGTGTAGCGAACCTCTCAGCATAACAGTCTTTCTTAGCATAGCAGGTGTAACAGTGAAGGAAGCTAGCTTTCAACACTCCCTAGCCTACCTAGTTTCAATTTCTCTTTTCTTTTAGAGTTTTCATTTTACGATAAGAAAATGATTTCCACAACCACTGATGTTTCCACCTTGAACCTAGAGGTTCCCTACTCAGTTCAAAACATGACAAGTCCTGAGTAACTTCCTAGCCCAGTGCTGGAACCACGTCAATCTCTTAGGCTACAACACCTGTCACCTGAGCACTTAGTGCAAGATGCAAAGTGATATGATTTCCTTTGTCCAAAATTCCATGTGAATCGACCCTTGGATTGACAAGAACTTGAGGATAAATGTAACTTTGAGTTCCTCCACCGAAATGGTAGAGAATTCATCCCTACTACTAACATCACCATCTCATTAACTAAAGTGTATCAATGGGTCTTAGACTAGTTGATGTGAGTCAGTAGGTCTAGGGAATGGGACACAATGTCCCATTATGATGAAGTGTTCTAGGATAGATAGGAAGACTTGGACTCCCACTCTAAAGGTGGTGGCTAGAACTATGCTATAGCTATCCCTCCTACTGCTATCTTTCGGTCGAACCCGCTCTTTGCTTCTGCCCCCTTTGTGGTTGCCATAACCCCACCACAACTCATACCTTTGTCAACTATGGGTATCCATCCCATACCTTCAACTTACTAGCAAGTGGGCCCTTCAACCTCTTTCCTAGTTACCCTCCCTTCCCAATCTGTTTCGGCATCATACCCAACATCAGTCATAGCTACATTGCCATACGTCCATACTTTGCCCACATCATAATCGCATGTGAGCTTTACCCTTGGTCCCTTATCTGCACTTGTTCCACCACCTACAACAAACCCAATCTCAACCACATGGTGGATGCCAGCTGCTTCTCTCCCTACTGCACAACCCTCTTTAATGTTGCATTACATCCAATACAAATGTATCAAGTTCCATAGGTGGTACAGTAAAATGTGGGGCTATGGGTTGCCCCACGAACTAGGCAAGCAATCAACCCCACAGTGCCACCAAAGACCATTGCACCAATAGCACCATCCACTGGGTGATGGACCACCTAGGCAACACCACTTGCTGGAGCAGCCCCAACAATGCCCCCCATGGAATAGGCCACTACCCTTACAACGCTACCAACGATGGTTGCTCCTGTGGCCCTAAAACTATCTGCAACATCTCCAAATCTAGATCAAGTCTTTCAACTCATCTAGACCCTCACTTAGAAAATCAAATATCATAAAGCCACCATTTTTGACACCATGAAGGTCATGGGATTTTACCATGATGACCCTATCAGCCTGGCAGTGCCCATGCTTATGCTACCTCTCAGGGAGCCACTCCCCTAATTTACAAAATATAACAAGAAGGGTGATCCCAACGTGCATTTGGTGACTTTTAGGTCTGAATCCCTATTGCTGCAACCATGGCCACACACCATCATCTGTGTCTTTGCCATGTCTCTGACAGGAAAAGCTCTAGATTGGTATCGTGCACTTCCACGTGCCTCCATTTCCACCCTAGAAGAGTTCCTAAGTCATTTCATGACCCACTTCAAGTACAACTTGAAACTAGAGGTCACACTAGACTAGCTCATGAGTATCAGGCAGGACCACTAGAATCCATGTAGAGATTCATATAGCATTAGAGTGCAACCTTGAATGAGATATGTGAGCCTATCGTTGAGGCCCACTTATTGGACATCTTCAAGGGAATGGTAAAAAAATTTATTAAGTATAAGCTCTATTACCTAGCTCTACACTCCCTCAGCCAAGCCTTTGCTCAGACTAAGAGAATTCAGGATGCAACCAAAGCTAGCAAAGACCCAACCTATGTCACATACAAAAATGCACATAACAAGAAAGAAAAAGAGAAGGGAAAGGCCACAATAACCATGGTGGCCATGAGACCAAGCATAACAATAGCAACAACAAGAAGTTGGCCACAACACCCAACACCACACCTAGTTAAAGCAACATTGGTCAGCCCTCAACATCAGCACCAAAGGTGACAACCCAACCTAAGCCCAACTTTGAGCACAACGATCACTCCAAGTATACCCCCTTACCCATTAAGCCTTCAGAACTTCTAAAGAAATTGTTGGAAGCTAGGTGTATACATCATAAATGGATGTCAAAGGAAGTAATCAAACATCATCAATGATACTGTGAAGTTCTTAGGAACCCCTCCTTGGCCATGCCCATGTGAGCTAGTAGTCCCTAAAAGCTTCAGGCTAGAACATTTTTGTGACTATCACAAACTGTGTGGTCACAATACGGACTACTGTTTAGCATTGAAAGATGATATTCAATGCATGATCGATCAAGGCAAGCTGGTCCTGGATGAAAGTAGTCCTGTTTGCCCTGAAAACTAGTCAATACATGTTTACAAAGACCCACTAAATGCTAACAACGTGGGGTACACAATCAACATTATTGGCATTGACAACAATCTAGAACCACCACAGTAATTGTTTATGGTGTGTGTGCCTTCTCGTAACGCAGACACACCAACAAAAGCAACATCACAACAATGCTTTGTCCTTAGAGTTCCTTGTTAGACATCCACCCTTTCTCTCTTTGTGCTCAAAGTTGCACCACCACCTGTGCCAACACAATAGGCACCGTTTATCATCAAGGTGTCAAAACATTAAAGCTCCTGTACCACACAAAGTTAGGTAACAAAAACTGCACCATAGCATCCCAACTCGAAAAAACAGGAAGAGCATTTAGCAGACAAGATGGCTAAGGAATGCACCATGTTAGGTCCCCCAAGGCCTACCCCCTTAGCTTCAATGCCCATGGCCCCTTTGTCATTAACAACCAATGACAATGCATGCACACAATCGACACCTTCCTACCTGAGAAAGCCTAGTTCTCAACCTGGAACTACCCCCCCTTGGGAGATCTATCTTCTAGGATGAATAAAGGAGGAAAGGGGTAGCAAATAACAAGATGGTAGATAGGACCTTCTCAATGCCCTTACGTAAGTCAAATTCATCCCGAGGCCATGACTTGATAATGACTTCCACTTACGTAATTCAACTTTGAGCTTGTATGACTTGGTAATGACTTCCACAGTGCATCGCGAGGCCATGGTTCACATGTTAACATCCATTCTAGTTGACAAAAACATACCATCCCAAGAGAAAGAAATCCATGCTATCATGATTCCCTCTATAGTTGAAGAACCATGGCCAACGTAGTTGAAATTTCATGATAAGTCTGGATGATGTTAAAAAGGGTGTCAGGTGACAAAAATTCCCATGTTCATAACAATTCAGGTTGGTTAGTACAACATTCGAAGGTTACACGTTGATGATGGGGCTGCTACCAATGTCATTCCATTTCCCATAGTGGACAAATTTAGCTTGGTTGATAAAATCAATCCCATGGTAACTTGCCTAAAATCATTCAAGGGAGCATGTGTAGTGGTAAAGAGAATTGTCCACATTAAGTTTGTGGCAGGGGACCAATTCCCCACAAGCAAGGTGTTCATTATGGTGGAAGAGATGTTTGGGTTCAACCTGATCTTAGGGAGGTCATGCTTAGCCCAATTAAGGGTTGTATCCTCACTAATACATTAAGAAATCCATCTACCCTACGCATGTAGGGAGGTAGTGATCTATGACAACGAAGCGACTACCCAAGCCATCAACAACGTTAACATGGAGTAGGGTTCAGAACTAGTATCTCTGAGAACAAAGTGTCTGTTAGCACTGAAACCCCTTGTTTGACTGATGAGCTAGCCAAAAACACCAACTTAGATAGAGAAACTATGTGGGCTGAGTTGCCTTTTTAGATAATAGATGGCAACATCGAAGAGTACCACAACAAAGCCTCTTAGCCATATGCTTCGCCTATTAGAAAATAATTGTGTAATAAGAGATTATCTTTAATTTAATTTCATAAAGGCTTGGCTTTAAAATTTTCAGCTCCTTTCATCTTAGTTTTAGCATCATGATTACTATTTGCATTATGTTCATTTTTAGCATTATGATCACTATTTACATTATTTTAATTCTTTGCATCACATTTAGTATTTGCATTTGCATCGTGTCCACTATTTACATTATGTCCACCATTTTCACTAGGGTTATTGCTTGCATTGGTTAAACTATTGCTATAGTTTTCCAAGACCTTAAACTGGCAATTTTAGTATTCATTTTACATTTTAGACAAAACTTTACATTATTACAGTCTACCATGACCTTAAACTAGCAATTTTAGCATTCATTATTATGGTCCACTATGACCTTAAACTGGAAATTTCAATTTACAGACTTTGCATAGTGGCTATAAATTTTAAACTTGTTAATGGTCTACTATGACCTTAAACTAGCACCCGTAACCTCCTATACATTTCAAACCTGTTAATAGTCTACTAAGGCCTTAAGCTGACAATTTCAATTTATAAATTTTGCATAGTCACGATCCACTAAGACCTTAAACTAGTAACTATCTTATGTTGCATTATTGTGTTACATATATTGATTACATGTTGTTGCTTCAAACAGGTATCACTTTACTTGGTTTATTTGCTTATTGTGATAGGTCCAATCAAAAAATGGCTATGCATGGTGATCTTTGTTCGCCTTTGACCTTGACATGTCCCTATGGTAGATTTACAATATGCTTGAATCTAGAATTGATAAACTTTGAATTGTCCTCTGGTGACACTCACGTAGTATCCTTGGAAACATCCACAGACTGGCCCGAACATCTAATCCATGCCTTAGACCTATAGGTTAGGGATGTGACTAAGGACCCTTTTATTGAAATCCTTGTAAGTACCTCAATAGGTGAAGTGAAAACCTTGAAAGTTAGCTCCCTATTACATCCACAGGTACATCAAAGCATCTTGAAAGTTCTCAATCACAATGTTAAAGTGTTTGCATGGTCATATGATGACATGCTAGGCCTGTACCTATAGCTCATACAACACAACATTATCTTATACCTGCGTGTCAAGGCAATCAAGTAGAAGGCTCGCAAAATTAAACCGGGGATTACACTAGTTGTATGCGATGAAATCTCCAAGCTTTATCAAGCTGGTTTCATCCAGGCAGTAGATTGCTTAGAATGGGTATCGAACATCATTGTAGTTTTTAAGAAAATGGAATGTATACAAATTTGTATAGACTTTCAAGACCTAAACAAAGTAATGATTAAAGATGACTTCCCATTGCCAAGTATCAATCAACTTATGAACACTACAGCTAGTCATGCCTTACTATCCTTCATGGATGGGTTCTTGGGATATAACTAGATTCATATAAATCCATAGAATCAATTGGCAACCACTTTTATAACCCCTTGGGGAACATTTTGTTACATAATGATGTCCTTTGGACTAAAGAACGCTGGAGCAACCTATCTACAAGCAATGACATATATTTTTAGTGACTACCTCTTAGAGAGATTAAATGATTACATTTATGACATAGCAGTCAAGTCTAAGGAAGCTATTGATCATCCCAACAATCTCAATATAGTCCTCCAATGTTTTCATAGGCATGAACTACACCTTAACCCTAAGAAATGTGTTTTTGGTGTAGATGCATGCTAGGTTTTGTAGTGTCAGAAACAAGGATATGAGTAGATCCCAATAATGTGAGGGCCATCATCAACTTAGCACCTCCTACAAACCTTAAAGAGTTGTGTGGGTTGCAAGGTAGAGTGCATTTTATCAAAAGGTTTATTGCGAGGTTGATGAACAAACTACACCCCATGCAACATCTACTTAAAAATGGGGTCAACTTCGAGTGGACAAATCAATGTCAACAAGTCTTCGATAACCTAAAGAAAGAGCTTTTGCATCTCCCAAATATTTACCCACCACAAAGGAATAGGCCTTTCTACATCTACCTTGCTACTTCGGATACATCTATTGCTACATTGCTATGTCAAAAAAGAGATGATGGATCTAAAATCCTAGTCTATTACTTAAGCCATGCATAAATAGCTTACGAGACAAAGTACAACAAGGTAGAAAAATATTGTCTTGCCCTAGTATTTGTGCTAAAAAAGTGGAGACATTACCTATTTCACAAAAAAGTTAATATCATATGCAAGAGTAACATACTTTGGGCTATCACAACCAACTTGTACAAGAGTAGTAGGATAGCCCAATGGAAAGCTATAATGGTGGAATTTGATTTACATTATATATCTCAATCATCAAAAAAGGGTCAAGAAATAGCCACACAGCTCACAACTTCACCCATTGATGATCAGGAAATAATAGAACCTAAATTCCTGGATGAACACATCAATAGCCTAAACCTTGTATGATTTGATTTCGAAGCAAGTTTAAATTTTGATGGCACTTCAACTACACAAGGTGGTAGCGCTGCCATAGTTCTTACATTTCCCTCTATGGAAATTTTACCCTTTGTGTATCATTTTACATTCCTTTGTATGAACAATGTAGTTGAGTACAAAGGACTCCTTAGGGGCCTCTTAGCAGCTCAAGAGCTAGAGATCAAACATTTGGAAATCCAGGGCAACTCGTAATTAGTTATCAACCAAATCACTAAAGTCTATGCTTGCAAGGCTTCACACTTGCAACCTTATTGCGATCTAGCTAAGAGTTTACTAAAATAGTTTACAACGTTAGACATTCAACATGTTCCTCGTAATGGGAACACTATAGCAGATGTGTTAGCCATGTTAGCATCAAATATGCCATCGCACATGTTTTCCACTTTGCCTACTTCGATAATAGAATGCATAGATTCTATTACTCAAGAAGCATGTATCACATCTGTCAGTGCGATAGATACCCAAGAAAGGTATGCCAACATTAAAGCATACCTCCAACATGGTGAACCCCCACACAACTTGACATCTGCTCAAAATGATGCAATACAAAAGCAAGCCCAGTAGTATGTCCTTATAGGAGATAACACCTTATGCAAACGCTCCTTTGATGGGATATTTCTAGCTTGTGTTAGTGGGGAAGAAGAAAAAAAATTGTTAACGAAGTCCATGAGGGACTATGTGGGGGACACATAGCCCCTAGGGCTATGGTACTAAAAATCAGATGCCTAGGGTACTACTGGCCTTGCATAGAATGAGATAACCTTGCCAAGGTTTGGACATGTGATGTATGTCAACATCATGCAAATCTCATACACGTATCACCCACTGAATTACATCCAACACAAATCATGTGGCCATTCCAACATTGGGTACTAGACATTATAGGACCCATCACAACTAAGTCTCTTTCAGGACATAGCTTCATTATCACCAAAACCAAATACTTTGCAAAGTGTGTAGAGGCTATTCCCCTAAGAAAGACCACATCTCAATGGGTTTGCCACTTTATCTTGGATAACATAGTAACAAGGTTTGGTCTTCCCATAACTATTTTGATGCACAACAGGCCACAATTTAGTAGTGTGGAAACCAAAACGTTTTGCGATAACCTTGGCATCAAACACTCTTTTTCATTGCCATACTACCCATAGGCAAATAGTCATGCAGAGGCAATAAACAAAGCCATCATCAACCTTCTCAAAAAGATGCTCAGTAGCAGCAAGAGGTGAGGGCATGAGCAAAGCTTCCACATGTTGTGGGCTTACTGACGACATGCTAAAAAGCTATAGATAAGACTCCATACAGTCTTGTTTATGGATCTGAAGTGGTGTTACCTCTTGAACTACAGGTTCCATCACTTCAGATAATCCTCTCAAACATTGTAGATAAGGTTCAAAACAATGAGTCAAGGATCATCGATCTTGACTTTGTAGAGGAGGAGCATGCCTAAACACTTGGTCACATCTAATGGTACCAAGATAAGCAATGGAAAAAGCACCACTGCAACCTATAGCAATGGCTAATCAAAAAGGGCGACCTAGTCCTCAAGGTTGTTCATGAACTTGTAAGCAAATTCTTAGCAAACTAGAAAGGCCCTTTCATAGTCAAGAAAACCTATGAGAATGGGGCATTCAAGCTAGCTGACATGGATGGCAAAAAATTCAAAAATCCCATCAACCACTTATACCTCAATCCATACTACATCTGATGCAAAGGAGTACATCACATACAAAGTGAGATAAGACAATCATCCGCTATGATGTAAAACTAGCAAAGCACATCCACTATGATGTAAAACTAGTACAAACAGTCCCTTATGATTATAAAATGGCATAGAATGTTTGCTATGACGTAAAACTAGCACATATAGTCTACTATGACTATAAACTAGCATAGAACATTTGCTATGATGTTAAACTAGCACATCATGTCCTTGGGCTACGATGTAAAATTGGCACCCACAACATGGTATACTACAACCTTAAACTGGCCATCCACCATCTACTATGACACTAAAATAGTACAATAGTCTACTAGGACCTTAAACTAGCACATCACAGTCTTTTAGGACCTTAAACTAGCACAATAGATAGTCTACTAAGACTTTAAACTGGGTTCGTAATGCAATGCTTCCCAGAGCACACATGTGACTCTTGTGAACAAGCAAGCATGCACACTTTAAAACTCCTGGATAATATGGGATGGGATGTTGCAATTCTAGAATGAAATTCAAGTTTCTAAGGAAACATCCTCTGGAACACATGTAGTAACATTGCCCTTGGCATCTTGCTGATCTTTCAAAGATGTCATTTGACATCTTACTGACCTTCTGGAGCTACTGCTACCACATCCACTCATCCTAGAAGTAGCTCTGGTTGTCAACACCTACTACTAGAGTCCTAGCACTATTGTGGCCTAGCCACAAGGTTGTCATCCTCTAGCCCTCGCCATCATCCAAGCCCAAGACATGTTCAGCTATTAGACTCCTCCCTTTTTAGTTGGATTGCATGATGTTTGCCTTGGACAAGGAATCCTAAGTCCCTGCATCACCACCACTTCTAGTCTCTTTAGTGCCATCCTTTCTAGCCTACCATTACCAAAATCTATGCTAGCCTTCTTGATTTTGACATCACATACTTCAATGATAACACTTGCCACGTTGATGGTGTCCAAAGCAAGCAAGACTTTGCTCTCACTTCATTTCATGGTCATTTTTTTGATTTTCACTCTGTTGTGTTTGCAGGACAAAAGCGAAGATGGCTTTGTTCAAACATGATCTTCACCATGAGAGAAAGGCACTGCATTGTTCCAAAGTGATTGCTTCGACTAGCCTAGCCACTTGGAAGTACATATCCTACTCTCCCTTTCAGCCAGTTTAGTCTCCATTCCCTATACTTTCAATTTTTTGTATCCTTTTTACAAGCTTTCCCAATGCACAAATCCCTTTCACATGCCCAACCGCCAAGTCCATGATCGATGTAATGCAACTTGTCCCATGGGAAGCATCTATAGGAAGGTCAAAGCCCCACATGAATGTAACACAACTCACCCTAGGGAGGAAACACCTGTCCTACAACAACAACAAGGTTATCTGCAAGTGAACATGGGTGTACAACAAAGGAAAAGCACAAAAAATGAAAAAGAGCAGAAAAGCTCAAAAAAACAAAGGTGCCTAAAAAATGGCACAACATGCTACTTAACAATTTCTTTGGCCATAAATCAACCATCTCTAAGAATTCCGATGAAAGGTCAAAGGAAAACAAAGAAAGACACCCATGTGTAGCGACTCCCTCATAAGCACTTCGATGAGGGGTCATGCTATGACAATAGTTTTTACAAAGCATTACATCTTAACTCCATCCCTTGCCCCCTTACCTTGCAATCGCTCTCCCAGTACTTTCAAGTGTAGTGAAGCATGGTCCAAGTGGGCACTAAAGAGTGTTGTTGTTGTCTTATTCTTCATGGTGTTTCATATTCTTTGTCAACGTCTCTCAGGTAGATCCTCCAGACATCAACAAAGAGGGGTCACTGAAACACCATAAATTTTGGAACTCTCATGATTTAGTAGTCTCAAAATTTGGGCAAATATCTCTTCAAACATGATGTCACAATGGACCGTGCAGATGACATGGCACCCTGAAAGTCCTACTGCTTGCAATGTTGCTTCCAAGCTTGCCTATTAACCTCTACAGCATAATCAACGTGGCACCTAGCCACAAGGCTAGTTTGCATAAAATAGGAATAGGGGTAGATGGTACAATTCAACAAATTTTCTATCTCCTAGGCTATAGGTTTCTTACACCCTCTAGCCTACCCAGCTTGACACTTGACCTAGCTTACGGTTTACCCAGGGACCATGCTAGGAGCTATCGAGAGTGTTCAAGATGAGAGAAATAGTTTGGCAAGTTTTCTAACTATGAGACCTGCTATGCTACACTACGTTGCATAGCGTAGCAGGCCTTGAGAAGATTGATCAGACATAAAAGATGCAGATTGACAATGACTTGCTCTCGTGGGATATATGCCCCACTTTATCCTTGATGCATAAGCAACATAACATAGCGAAATGTGGCAAGTTTTGTTAAGAATCCTCTTCATTTGAGTGCTATGATGTGCTAGTCTTGCACATGTTTTGTACCTTTTCATGCACTAGCGTAAATGTGACATCCTTTTGTAGTTGTTTAAGCATCGTGTGATGCAGATCGGTCACCGCGATGGTTCCTTTGAAATCCTGCAAGATAGAAAGCCTCCGATCGCCATTTGATCTTCTTGTTTTCCTTGTTTTCAAACCCTTTTTCTTTTAACCCTACAAAAATGATTTCCTTAAGCACCGTAGTTACTACCTCTAACATTGAGGTTCCCCTCTTGGTTCAGGGTACCACAGGTACCGAGAAATTTCTTAGGCCAGTGCAAGAGCTACACCGATCTCTTAGGATCCAAAATCGATCACTTGAGAGCTTGGCACAGCAATATGAGCAATACAACTTTCTCTGCACTAAGGTTTAGGAAAATATGCCCTTAAACATACAAGAACTTGAAGACAAATGTAGCTTCAAGTTCTCTTACTATAATGGCAGGGAATTTATTCCCACTCTTGGCATTTCCATTCCTCTGATGCAAATGCATCAGTGGATCATAGATCAGCTGACACAGTTGGCTAGGCCTAGGGAGCCATGAGACATGGCCTCTCACTATGATGAGGCATTCCAAGATGGGTAAGAGGAACTGGATTCCCAATCTAAAGGTGGGGATCAAACCAACCCTGCAACCATCCCTCCCACCCCATCTTTCTGGACAAACCCACTCTTTACCGCTGCTCCCTTCATGATCATGTCCGCATCGTCGCAACCCATAGTTTCATTGGCAACAGGTAGCCATGCCATGCCCTCGGCATATCAACATGTCTTTTCCTCCATCTTAATTTTAAGTAGTACTGCCCCCCCCCACCCCCTACAATCAGCCCCCCAATCCATTCCCTTAGCGTATCATGCACCGATCACAACTACCCTGCCCTACGTTCACACTGTACCTACATCGTAGATGCATGCAGCTCCCGCATCCATTCCTGCTTCTACACCTATCCCACTGTTAGTGACGGGCCCAATCCCATCCACATGGTGGACCCCATTCACTTCTCCTCCTATTTTTCAGCCATCACAAATGTCTCACTACACTCACCACCAAATGTACCAGGTCCCACAAACAGTACAACTAAATGTGGAACTATGGTCTGTCCCACCAGCCACACAAACGGCCCACCCCATGGCACAACTAGTGGCTGTTGCTCCAATGGCACCACCTACCATGTGGTGGATAGAACAAGTAGCACCTTTCATAGGGGCCACCCCAATGGCACTGCCTATGGGTCACATCGCTACCCTTTCCACTCCACAGATGAGAGCTGCCTCTGCAACTCCCCAACCATTTGCATCGTCCCTGAGTCTGGATCAAGCATTATAGCTTATCCAGACCCTTACTGAGGAAATAAAACACCTTAAGGCTACTGGCTCTAACATGGTAAAATTCATGGATTTCTATCATGATGATCCCCATCAGCTCGGCAGTCCCCATGCTAACGTTACCCCCTAGGATGCCACTTCCTCATTTTACAAAATACAATGGGGAGGGTGATCCCAACATCTATCTTGTTATGTTTAGATCTAAATTCCTTATTTTGTAACAATGGCCACATACAATTATCTGTGTCTTTGCTATGTATGTGATGAGAAAAGCTCTGGACTGGTATCGCATGCTCCCACACTCCTCCATCTCAACCCTAGAGGAGCTGCTAACCCAATTCATAACGCATTTCAAGTATAACTTGAGACTAGAGGTTATGCTGGATCAGTTAATGAGCATCAGACAAGATCCACTCAAACTAGTCCAAAAATTCATACAACAATGGATTGCTACCCTTAATGAGATCTGCGAGCCCATCGCAGAGGCCCATCTGCTGGCCATCTTTAATGGTGCAGTGAACAACTTCATTAAGTCCAAACTATACTATCTCACTCCATAGACTCTTAGTCAGGCTTTTTCCCAGACCAAGAGCATAGAAAATGCAGCCGAGGTAAGTAAATACCTGGCCTACATTGCATATAAGAACACCTTTGCAAAGATGGATAAAGACAAGGGTAAGGTTGCAACATCCACAGTGGCTGCTTTGGCAAACGAAGCCAAACCCAAAAACAATAATAACAAGAAGGCAGTCACACCAGCAACTAACCCTACACCCACACCAGGAAATGTAGCCCAACACTCAACATCAACACTCAAAGCATCCACACTACCCAAGCCTAACTTTGAGCATAAAGATTGCTCTAAGTACACCCTGCTGCCTATCAAGCCTTTAGAAGGGCAGGGTATATCCAACATAAGTGGATGTCAGAGGAGGTAGCTAAAAAACATCAATGGTGCTATGAACTCCTTAGGAACCCTTCCTTGGCTTTACCTAATGAGCCCCCAATTTCTAAGAATTTTAGGCTGGAGTGGTTCTGTGACTACCATCAACAGTGTCATCATGACACAGATTACTGCCTAGCATTAAAGGATGACATCCAAAGAATGATTGATCAAGGGAAACTATTTCTAGACGAAAGCAACCCAGTGCATCCCAAAAATTAATCTCTGCATGTCTAAATGAATCCTTTTCATTCCAACAATGTCGATTACATTATCAACACTATCAATGTTGATAATAATCCCAAGCTACCCCAGCAGTCTTTTGTGGTTCATGTGCCTCAACGTAGTGCACCAACACCACCAACAGCTAAGAAAAACCTGCAGCAATCATTTTTCTTGAGAATTCCTCCCTAGAAATCTACCCCTACACCACCTATAAGAAAAACCGCACCACTGCTGATTGCATTAACACTGCAAGCACCATTCATCATCAGGGGGCAAAGCCAATTAACTTCCCCCACCCCACATAAGATAACCCCTTAGCCTTCTCATCCAAAGTAATGAGAAGAGCACTTGATAGGTGAGGCGTCAACAGAACGTATTGCCCCAAGTACTTCCAAGCCTACACCCTTGCCCTCTGCATCTACATCCTTGTTGCCAAATGATAACGTTGCTACGCACACACGGTCATCACCACCTTGCCCAAAAGGATCTTACCCTAAACTCGAAACTATCCTTTGTTGGGAAATTCATCTCCTCAGACGAATGGAAGAGGTGAAAGGCAGTAAACAGGAAGGTGGCCTAGACCTCTTAAGTGCTCTCACTCAAGTCAAGTAGGCCCTAAAATAAAACAATACAATGTTGAGCTTGTACGACCTAATTATGAATTCAACTACACACCATGAGGCTCTAGTTCTCATGTTAATGAAAATACCAGTTGATGAGAACATGCTAGCAGAAGAGAAAGAAATTCACTCAGTTATGCTTCCTTCTGTGCTTACAAAACCGCAGCCATCCCAGTTGACTTTCTATGATGAGTCCATTAGGGAGGACCCTGAAAAGGTTCAGGTGACTACAACACCCCTATTCATCACAATTCGAGTCAGCCAACATAAGATCCGAAGGGTACACGTCGATGATGGGGCTACTACAAATGTCATTCCATTCCCTATTGTGGACAAGCTAGGTTTGGTAGACCAAATTAAAACCATGAAAATGTCATGCTTGAAGTCATTCAACAGGGCATAGGTTGTGGACCGTCCACATCGACTTTGTGGTAGGGGACCAGTTCACCACAAATGCAATGTTTATCATGGTGGAATATATGCTTGGGTTTAACCTGATCTTAGGGAGGTCATGGTTAGCACAACTTAGGATCGTCCCTTTGCCCATACATCAGGAGATCCATCTACCCTATGCAGGCAGGGAGGTGATGATCCATGGCGACAAGGTAGCAACACAAGCAATAAATAACATAGATATGAAGCAAGGCTCAAAGTTCATAACCTCTAAGAACAAAGTGCCTATCTCTGTAGATACTAACTATTCAGCGAAAGAGCCAGCCCAACATGTCAGCTCAAAAAACAAAAATGTCTGGGCTGAGTTGCCCTTCCAAGTGGAGGACAACGATGTAGATGAGTGTTGTGACAAAGTGTCTCAACCCTATGTCTCACCAAATCCATGATGGGTTAGAAAGCAATTACACATAGCATAGTAACCCCACTACTTCCTGCCTAGTTAACATCTGTTGTACACTTATTGCTTATTCACTTCGCATACATCTATCTATGCTAGGTTTCCTAACTAAATCCTTTAAACCATTCGCACATCCTTTTTTTTACATCATTTCCATGGCCTGAAATGGCCTAAAACTACATATGGCCCGCTAAGGCCTAAAACTAGAAAAAAAAATTTTCTTTCATTTACATTACCCCATCGCCCAAAATGGCCTAAAACTACACGTGGCCCGAAATGGACCAAAAATACGCATGGCCCAAAATGGCCTAAAACTAAGATACATTAAAAACATTAAAAATATAAAAAAAATTGATCACGTAGATAACATACGTAATGCACAAACTAGAATAACACCAATATTGACATAATTCATTTTTCATTCAAGGTTTCAAATAAAAAATGTTTGCAATAGTTTTGCAAAAATACAAAATCGAAAAGCCCTTACTGTTACACATCATCTTCTCCTGCATCGTCTTCCCTTGCACCACCTTCCTCTACATTGTTATTCTCGCCCTCATAGGACCTTACTTCTTCATCCAGAAATTACATCATAAAAAGTGAAGTAGTTAGCCAGAGTCACAATAAAAGCTAGAATGAAACAAACAGTTGCATTATAAGAAAGTGACTAACTCAAGATGGCCCCACGTCTATCTCGAGGGGCATCCGATCCAATCCAATCTTGAGGCTGTGCCAGACCTCCTCCTTTGTAATATCCACCTAGTGTCTATTGCTCAATTCAGCGTTTGCATCAAATTTCTCCTTTTTGATGGCCATCTATCTCAGTGGCCACAGAGAAAAGGAGGTAGTGACGGTCTCACCTATGGGAAGGTTCACTTCCTGCTCAGGGGATTCACTGACCACCACTTGTTCCATGAACTTGTTGTAGGCCTTGAAAGCACCAATGGCATCTAGGAATGCTTCATGATTATACAACTTCATTGAAGCATCTTGGTATTGTTTGCGGTAGGTGGCACATTCTAGTTTATACATATGCTTGTGGTTTTTCTGGGACTAACCCCACTCATAAAATCTTGTGTTGTAATCCTTCCAGTCTTGGTTCTTCTAAGCCAACAAGTCCATCTACATCTGCTGCTCAATTATCTCATAGGTGGCCTCGTTGTTGCGCTGCATAGCCATCCAATATCTTGCATAATCTATGAAGGCCATGTGCCAATTACCATCATTGGTATCATGGGCTAGGAGGAACTCATTCCTAGAGTGGAGGTCTCCCATCTCAGCAGTCAAGTTGGCCTTCTCTTTCTGGAGCATCTAGACCCATTTCCATAGGTCTTCATTCACACGCCTACACTCCCACAAGGAGCATGCCAAGTGTAACACACATTCGCTAGCCTTGTCATATATGCGATGAGGTACCTCGATTACTTCAAGTGGGAATGTAGACATAGCGTCAACCTTCACTACTTGTTTTGGGTCCCACATGAGGTGAGAAGCTGTTGACCATACATGAAAACACATTAGTCACAGTAGTGTGGAAAAATTCAACAATCCAAAAGGTCTAGCGTAGTAACTTGAAGAGCCTAGTGTAGCCACTTCACTTATCCACTTTCGTATCGACCTATTTGAGATGACCGATCATGTCGTCAAAAACCCCTTGCATGAATGCAAACTTTTCAGGGGTATCATCCCATGGATCCAGCCGAATCAAGGAAGGTCCTACAATGCCAACAGTGGTGTCTACCATATAACCAAACACGTCATTCATGATCAAGGTGAACTACAATAGAGCTGGTGAGTAATGAAAATGACAATGTAAGGGCTCCTAACCAACAAATCCTTAGGGGTGATAGCGGGGGGGGGGGGGGGGGGGGGGGGGGGGGGGGTCATCCATCAACATACTATCGAATATACGGTCAAACTCACCAGTGTCTAGTTGTAGCTCTCCTCCTCGCTGGCTTAACACTATAGCAGCACCCTCTATGTTCATCTGCTCCTCTGATGTTGAAATGCATTCATTAAAGGGATCATCAGTAGAGGTCCCCTCCTAGATGACACGGGCTTCCTCTTTATTCACTAGGGCCTTTCTTTTTAAGGTGCCAGCATTCTCCTCATCAGTGGGGAAATCCTCCTCATTAGTGGGGGAATCCTCCTCATCGGCAAAAATGTCCTCATCATCAGCAGGAGTGTTTTCTTCATTGATGGGAGCTCCTTCCTTTGTGATAGGAGTTTCTTCTCTCTTGATCGAGGCCCTTCACTCTGTGGCTAGGGCCCCTGCATCTTTATTAGCTACCCCTATTTCGAGGGCCGACATATCTTTGTCACCTTCTTCTTCTTCCTCTTTCTCTGGAAGCAAAACAAGTTCGCATTAGGCTTAGCATGTTAACTTAAAATTGATTCTACGCTATGCTATGCTACCTAGCGTAGTAGGAATTAACCAAACTAGCGAAGAAACAAACATAGAGAAAAGCATTTACCAATGGGAGGCTGTATTTTGCGTAACTTAAACTGCAGCTTCTACCCCCCTTCTTCATCCATACGGGAAGGCTCCTCAACCAGAAGAGACCTTTTTTGTCTAACTTAGTGGCCACCATCTCTACAATGAGATGTTTCCTATGTGATATGCTACTTGTAGTATTAGGGGATGTCTCTCCCACATTGTCCTAGCCATGGAAGTTACGGGACACCCGATCCCCAGTCGTCATGGAAAATGACTCCCCAATGGCTTCTGGAGGATATTGGGCTTAAGTGATTTGAAAGACTTGGCAAATCCATGATTTGAAAATTTGGTTACGATCTTGCATCACCCAAAATCCATTCTCATATACTACCAAGAATTTTGCAAACCATTGCAAGCAAGCTATTAAGAAGGCATGATGCACATTGAAATAGGACTCAGGCTTCTTATGAAGCTTGATCATCCTAGCCTGCAAACCTTTGCACAAATGCTTGGCCCAATTGTAATTGGCCCCCTCTTCCATGACCTCCCTCATTACCCAAGCTTGCTCAATCCCAATGATCTTTCATTTGGATAGTAGCTTGGGAAAAGCACGGGCATGGAATATGGGGTAAATTGTTTTTGCTACTTTCAACTTGATTGCTTCCATGGGGATCCCCTTTTGCCCTTTCTCTACTCCTAGCCACTCCTCAATGTCCCTCTGATGGTTCACCTCCTTTTTGGTCTTCACTCCTATGGGAAGACCATCAGTAGGGACACTGAAGAGGTCCACAAATAGTTGGTCATTGATCTCAAGGACCACCAGCACACCGTGCACACATGTGCGAAAGCAGTTTACCTTTTCAGAAAAGGAGTCAGCTAGGGCAAGCATCTCAGTAGTAGGGATTCTTGGGTTCATGGCTAAGAACAATTCCATGAGCCTAGGATCCCAAAGATTTTTGGCAAGAGATTTTGAAATCCCATTGCAAAGCTAGCATTTGGCCTCATCCACCTCCTTGTACTTGAAGTAGATGTTGGCCTCGTGATGCCTAGAGGTCATCACCATCACCTCCTAGGATTTATTTTCCACTATAGTAGTTTGCACATGAAAAAAATCCTTAGACAAAGCAAAAAGAAAAAAAATAAAAATAAAAATGAAGGCAACTTGAACATGCAAACGACCCACAGTTTAGCTTACTAGGTTTAAAAGGAAATAGGAACAACAAAAGATCCACCAATACATCTTCAACAATGATTGACTTAAAGGGTGTCCAATCGCCATCCAACAAATCCAGCTCCTTGCACCTATTATAGAATTGGGAGTATCGAGTTGGATAGGTTTTGTACTCAACCCCGGATTGGCCTATGACACCCGCACGCATATTATCAGCAGAGGAAAACTCCTGCAGTGCCATCTATGCCAAAGCCAACACATTCGTATCACTGTTAAGTCCATCCTTGTTGATAAAAATACACTGTTAACATTTTCCTAGTGTAGCAAAATATGTTTACAGAACTCACCCACTGGCACAGTAAATGGTTCCTGGTGGGTTCTGGAAGCAGGTTCCCATATGGTGGGAAATAAACAGTGTGTTGTACTAATGGTAGAAATTATATTCGAGCATTTCTTAGATCCAGGCCAAACACCTCAAGTTTTTTGAGTGCTGACTGGATCCCTCTCCCTACTGCTACTAATTGCTCCATCGGTCAAGAATCTCATAATACCCCAATTAGCTCCAGGCAATAGGATTTCTATTATTACAGCTACTACCTCCTCCAATAAGTGTGACCAAAAGATCACACTAAAGTGATGGAGGATAAATTGTAGGAACTCTCGTGCACCTTCCCTAGACCAGACTGCCTACTACCCCACACGTGCATGGTGTGGAGGAACATTGGCAACCGACTCACTTATACAGCACAGGACCCCCATGATTTCTAGGATAATTAAAACTAGCCTTAGCATCACCCTTCACAACATAATGACAAATGTTAACATCATGTTCGAGCAAAGTTATCTTGTAGCGTAGCAGGATTGACGGTTGGCAAATAGCGTAGCATAGCTCTTCCCTTGCAGGTAGCATAGCAAAAGCATAAAGCTAATAGCGTAGCAAAATTAACATAGCATAGCAATAGAAAATTTAATGCAAATTCTAAACAAGAAAGGATTCAATACGCTGCATCCATTTCAAAAAATATTCTTCCTAACAAAACGATTTTCAATATGCCGTGATAGACATGTGTTACACTGTTAACTCACACACATGGTCAAACCCTCTCGAGGGTCGTACGCTACACTATTTTCATGCTAAGTTGCTAAAATCACCTAAGCCTCTATGGCCAGGCAGCCATAGCAATGGTGGTTTGGGCAACACTGCATGCAACCTTAGCGTAGCGTCCATACACCGTTGTGGCCGAATCGGCAATAGCGACAATGTAACAACCAAAATAACAGCAAAAACAATGACAAAAAATGCAGATTGCAAAACAAAAATAGAAACAAAAATAAAGTAGAAGCAACAATAGCAATACGAAAAATAGAGGTAGCGTAGCAACTTACTGAGCTAATGGAGTTTCCTCCTGCATTGCAACTTGCACCTACGAAAGATGCCCTAGGGTGTCTTTCACTTCGTCTATCTTGGTGAGTGTTAGGTGTTTGCATTCTCTCTTGGGTGCCATCGTCTCGATGGAAAATTCTTTCTTAGTCACTATGCTAAATCACCTTGCTCTTCGTTGGAGCAATCGGTCTATGCTCTAGATGTGGGCTCTCCGCGCTTTAGTGAAAATGACGAGTTTACCAGGGGTAAACCCCTATTTATAGCCATTACAAAAAAAGAACCTGTCATTTATTCACCCTGATTAATGTAGGATGTTCCATATAGTGTAGCACCCTCACCATAGTGTAGTAGCATTGTTTGCATCATTACAGGTGGGCTTGACCAGAATCTTTAACCCACCTCAAACTAGTCGTTTGCCTTCACGAGAATAAAAAATTAGCGGTCTGCAAAACCTTAAACTAGCAATTTTATCTCCAACTTGTTAGTGGTCCACAAAGACCTTAAACTAGTAGCTTTGACGCATAGTTTCAATATCATTAGAGGTCCATGAAGACCTTAAACTAATACTTTTAATTCACAAATCTAACCCATTAGCGGTCCGCAAAGACCTTAAACTAGCTTTTTTACACTTTTGCATTCAAGCGGTCCTCTATGACCTTAAAATGGCAAACTACAAACTTCGTATCATGTTTTCGATCATTTAAGTTTTTTTCATATTTCTTTATTTCTTTGCAAATGTCTGTTGTGCATTGCTGCTACAAATAGGTATCCCTTGACTTGGCATTTATCTCATTTTGGCAAGTTGAGCAAGAATGGCAATGCATCATGATCTTTCTTCACCTCTAGCCTTAACAGGTCCACACGGTGAGCTTGCAAGACAACTAAACCTAGAGTCAATAGACTAGGGATCATCCATAGATAGCATTGTAGAATCCTTAAAAACATCCCCAGACTAGCCTAAAAATCTAGTCCAAGCCTTAGATTTAGAGGCCAAGGATGTAACTAAGGACGCTCTCATTGAAATGCCTATGACAACATCCAGGGGGAAATAAAAACATTAAAACTTAGCTCCCTCCTAGATTCACAAACACACAAAGATGTATCCAAGATACTGCAAGACAACATCAAGGTCTTTGCGTGGTCATACAATGACATGCTAGGTTTAGATCTGAGGCTTATACAGCACAACATTGTGTTAAATCCATGTATGAAAGCAGTTAAGAAGAAGGCTCGCAAGGTTAAACCAAAGATTGCACTGGCCATACGGAATGAAATCACCAAGCTGTATCAGGCTGGTTTCATCTGGGTAGTTGATTACTCAGAGTGGGTGTCAAACATTTTTGTGGTTTCTAAGAAAATGGAAGAAATACGAATCTGTATAGACTTCCAGAATTTGAACAAATCCATGATCAAGGATGACTTCCCATTGCCGAGCATAGATCAACTCATCGACACTATGGATGGTCACACTCTGTTATCGTTCATGGATGATTTCTCTAGCTATAATCAAATTCACATCAACCCACAACATCAGTTAACAACAACTTTCATGATCCCATGGGGTAGTTTCTATTACACTATGATGCCCTTTTGGCTCAAGAACACTGGAGCAACCTACCAAAGAGCCATGACTTACATCTTTAGCGACTACATCCTAGAAACAATAAATGACTACGTGGACAACATAGCAGTCAAATCTAAAGAGGCCACTGATCATCCCAATGATCTAGGTGTGGTCCTCAAGTGTTTCCAGATGCATGATTTATTTCTTAACCCAAAGAAGTGTGTCTTCGGGGTGATAACCAGATGCATGTTAGTGTTTGTATTATCAGAGGCTCGAATATGAGTGGACCCTGACAAAGTTAAGTCCATCGTTAATCTAGTACCCTCTACAAACCTTAAAGAATTACGTGGGTTGCAAGGTAGAGTACAGTTCATCAGAGGGTTTATAGAAAAGTTGACTTACAAGTTATACCCCATGTAACACTTACTAAAGAAAGGGGTTAACTTCGAATGGACAACACAATGCCAACAAGCCTTTGATGATCTAAAGAAAGAGCTTTTACATCTCTTGACTATGTACCCATCGTAGAGGGATAAGCCTTTCTTCATCTACCTTGCCACATCAAACATATCTATCACGGCACTGTTATGTTAGAAATGACATAACGGCTTTGAGATTCTAGTGTATTATCTAAGTCATGCACTGATAGCGTATGAGGAAAAATAAAATGAGGTGGAGAGAAACTACCTTTCCCTAGTCTTTGCATTAAAGAAATGAAGGAATTATCTATTTCATAGAAAGGTTAACATCATTTTCAAGAGCAATGTACTCCAAGTTATCACAAATAATCTATATGAGAGTAGTAGGATAGCTCGGTGGAAAGCCATAACCGCAGTATCCGATTTACACTATGTGAGCTAATCATTGATGAAAGGTCAAGCTGTAGCTATGCAAGTCACGACCTCACCCATTGATGATCATGCAATCATAGATCCTGAGTTCCTTGATGAGCATGTTAGCACTATCAACGTTGTTCCATCACATCTTGAAGCCACTTTGCATTTTGACGGCACCTTGACCGCGTGAGGAGGTAGTGCAGCTACCATCATTATGTTCCCCTATGGGGAAATTCAACCCTTTTCTTATCATTTTGTGTTCCTTTATATGAACAACGTGGCAAAGTACGAAGGATTACTCATGGGCCTCTAAGTAGCCCAAGCGTTAAGCATTCAACATCTAGTGATTCTCGGTGATTCACAACTCGTCGTGAATCAAATCACTAAGGTCTACACCTGCAAAGCTACACATCTGCATCCCTATTGTGACCTAGCGAAAACCTTGCTTAAAAAGTTTGCAACAATGGATGTTCAACACATGTTGCACAATGAAAACATTGTATCAGATGTCTTGGCCACCCTAGCATTAAACATGCCATTACACCTGTTTGCAAGTTTTCCCACTTCGATTACCGAGTGTACGGAGCCTATCACTTAGGCTATACACGTAGCCTCTGTAAGCACTGCAACATTAAAGCCTACTTGTAACATGGAGAACCCCCATGTAGATTGACATCTATCCAAAGAGATGTGATCTGCAAGCATGCTTGGCAATATGTGCTCATGGGAGACAACACCTTGTGCAGATGCTCCTTTGATGGGATATTTCTAGCATGCGTAAATGAGGAGCAAGCACAGAAGGTCATTAATGAGGTACATGAGGGACTATGTGGTGGACACATAGCACCTAGGGCCATAGCAGCAAAACTTAGATGCCTAGGGTACTACTAGCCTCACATGGAGCACAATTGCCTAACCAAAGTCAAGACTTGTGATATGTGCCAAAGATACGCAAATCTCATACACATTTCACTTACAGAGTTGCACCCAACGCAAATCATGTGGCCTTTCCAGCGATGGGGACTAGACATCATAGGACCTATCATTTCTAAGTCTTCCATAGGGCATAGCTTCATCATCACCTCCACTGAGTATTTTATAAAGTGGGTGGAGGCTATTCCTCTTAGGAAGACTACATCCCAGTAGGTTTGCCACTTCATCTTAGATAACATCATGATGAGGTTTGGGCTCCCCATGACTATTGTAACTGACAACAAGCCAAAATTTAGTAGTATGGAAACCAAAACCTTTTGCAGTAACCTTGGAATTAGGCAATCGTTCTCCTTGCCATATTTCCCATAGGAAAACAAACAAGTAGAAGCTATGAACAAGTCCATCATTAACTTACTCAAGAAAATTCTTAACAAGTCCTTGGCATGAGTAAATCCTCTATGTGCTATGGGCTTATAGGACAACATGCAGGACTGCAACAGGTAATACTCCTTATAGTCTTGTTTATGGATCTAAAGTAGTGTTACCTCTTGAGCTACAGGTACCCTCACTTCAAATGATCCTATCAAATGTCCTGAGTAAATCCTAGAACAATGAGTCAAGGATCATTAACCTCAACTCAATAGAGTAGGATCGTGCATAAACACTTGGTTGCATAGAGCAATATCAGAACAAGCAATGGCAAAAGCATCATGCAAACCCACATCAACAGCCGGTAAATAAGGGAGACCTCATTCTCAAGGTTGTCCATGAGCATGTGAACAAATTCTCAGCCAACTGGGAAGGTCCATTCATGGTCATAAAAGCCTACGGGAATGGGGCCTTCAAGCTGGCAAACATGGATGGAAACGAGTTCGCAAATCCTGTGAATCATTCGTATCTTAAGCAATACTACATCTGAAGCATGATTAAGGTAAGAAATCATCCACTACGATGTAAAACTAGCAAACCAACATTCACTATGATGTAAAACTAGCAAAGTTCATCCGCCATAACATAAAATTGGCAAAGCACGTATGCTACGATGTAAAACTAGCACAAATCGTCCACTATGACTTTAAACTAGCCTATCCATCGTCTACTACAATGATAAACTAGCACAATGGTCTACTAGGACCTTAAGCTAGCACAGTGACCATCCGCTACAATGATAAACTGGCACAGCGGTATACTAGGACCTTAAACTAGCATACCATGGTCTACTGAGACCTTAAACTAGCACATCAGATGGTCTACCAAGACCTTAAACTATGTTTGCAGCATGTCCCTAGCATGCATCCATGACTCATCAAGCAAGCAAGTGTGCACACTGAAAACACAGGGTGGGACGTTGCAGTTCCAAAATGCAATTCACAATGCCAAGAAAACACTCTCTAGAATATATGCAATGCCACTACCCCTACCATATTGTTGATCCTCTAGAGATGTCGTAAGACATCTTACTGACTTTGTAGAGCTACCTTTACCATGGCCCTTTGCCCTAATAGTAGCTTCCATGGTCAACGTCTACTGCTGGAGTCCCAGCACTATTGTGGCCCAGCCACAATGTTGCTATCCTCCAATCCCCACCATTACCGGAGCCTAAAAGACATTCAACTATTGGGTAGCCTATCTCACAGCTGAACTACATAATGTTTACCTTGGGCAGGGACTCCTGAGCACTCGCATCACCATAATTCCTAGCTGCCTCGGTGCCTGCCTCTCCACGTTGATGCTACCAGACCTACTGCTAGCCTATCTAGTTTGGACGTCCCATGCCTTAGCAATAATGTCCAGTGTTCCAGTAGCATCCAAAGCAAGCAAGACCTTTAGCTTTGTTTCACTTGATGGTTGTTTCCTCTACTTTGCTCCCTGTTGTCTTTGCAGGGTACATGTTAGAGGGGCATTGGTCAAAGGTGTGTCTCGCCAAGGCAGCAGGACGCTACATCATTCTAAGGTGGTCATCCTGACTAGCTTGGCTACTTTAGAGTGCACATCCTCTCTCTTCCTTAACCTCCTTTACCTCATTCCTTGCACCTGCAATTCTTCCTGTCGCATCTCTCTTTTATGAATTTTTTTCAATTCCTGTAAAGCCCTTCCACATGCTCAACCACAAAGTCCATGATGTGTGTAACACAACTCACCATATGGGAAGCATCTGTAGGTAGGTTAAAGTCCTACATGAATGTAACGCAACTCATCCTGGGAAAGAGACACTTGTCCTGCGACAACAAGGTTGTTTGCAAATGAAAATGGCAAAATGGCAAAAGAAAAGCTTAAAACAGCAAAAGCTCATGCAAAAAAAGTGCCTAAAACAAATGGCACATTAGTTATTTTGTGATGACTATCTCTAAGCATTCTAATGAGATGTCAGAAGCCTACAAAGGAAAATATGCTCATGCATATCGACTCCCTCACAAGTAGTCCAACAAGGAATCACATTGCTACTTCTTTCTCTTCCTGAAATCGTCCTCACAACACCATCCTTTTCCCTTTTCCTACATGACTATCCTAGCACTCTCAAGCATAGCTAAGTGACATATGGATGACTACTACAGAGTGAATGTTAGCATCTTTTCTTTCGTGGTGTTTTGTATTCTTTGTCGATGTCTCTTGGGCCCATCCTCCAGATGTCGACAAAGAGCGGTCAATGAAACACCCTAAAATTTCAAGGCACTCTTACTTCACTAGGATATTGGAAATGAGGAAAACATTTCCAAAAGTGTAGCCTCATGATAGGTTGGTAGGAAATGAATGCACTGAGTTTAGACTATTCAGTTTGGAAAGTTTTCTACCTCTAGAGCTAATAGGCCCGATGCACTCTTTGGCCCACCCAGCTAGGTGTTTCACCCGGCTGACAGTCTATTTAGAAACCATGCTTGGAGATTTCGATGGTGCTTAGGATGGGCAAAATAGTTCGGCAAGTTTTCTAGTGGAGAAATCTGCTACGCTGCACAGTGTAGCAGGCCTTCAATAAATCAAACAAATGTCTGACTACAAGCTTCAACAAAAGATGTTCATGCAAGGAAAAATTAGAAATCAACCAATACATAGTGCTATACTATGCTATACTACATAGCGTAGCATAACATAGCAAGGGAAAAACAAGCAGAATTTTCCCACCACAGTTTTAACAGAAATGCAAGTTCCATCAGCTACTACGCTATGCTATGCTACGTAGCGTAGCATAGCATAGCAAAGAATGTAGATCCACAAAATACTTCAAAAGTTAACCTGCTGTGCACCAAAGCTTCAAATAGATGCAGCTGACTTCAATGAAAATTTCCTTTTCAAACTGGTGTCTACGCTGTGCTATACTACATAGCATAGCACAGCGTAGTAATCAGCTATGCTATGCCAACGTGCTACACTACATAGCGTAGCACAATGTAGCAAGCAGCTATGCTATGCCAATGTGCTATGCTACATAGTGTATCACAACATAGGAAAAAGCTATGCTACGCTAGTATGCTTCATCTCCTACTTACATTGTTTGTACACTTAACACCAACACTCATAGTTTTGACAACATGATTGTAGCGTAGCAGGTTCACAATCGGCTTTGCATGTCCATGCAATACACACACATTAGCATCTCATGGGTCCAAGACACGCATCATCTAGGCCTCATTTCTCATGTACTCCTAGCCCTATAAATACCCCAATGAGCAACAATCAAAGGGTTGGAAAATTTTGCTGGTGAGTTGGAAAATTCGGTGGGCAAATGAAGAATTCTGTTGGCAAGTTGGAAAATTAGCAATTTGTTGGGTCAGCAAATTTCAGCTGTTGGCATCTTTTGCACTAGCACTTGGCATTATATTTTTGCTTGTTAGCATTTTTCATTGTTGCCTTATAAGCTTGTCCTCAAAAAACATAGTTGAGGTATTTCGAGTGTTCCGGTCATTCCTAAACTTTCTATGCACCTCCAAAATTGTATAACTTCTTATACATTTTTAAGCAAAGAAGAGAATCAAACCCGTGACTTTGCAGTGGTGTATTTTCTTATCCTATTTACTCTGTGATTCCTTCATTATCATCATTTTTCAACATCATTTTCTTTATCGTTGCATTTATTGATCATCAATTAGATCTCAAGAATTTTGCACTTAAAACAACATTTACAAAAGGTTAAGTTACACTGATTAAGTTCTTGTCTGATCAACCAGACCATTCAGGGCCCCCCAATTCTATTTTATCTAGCATGGCCCTTGCTTGGATCCAGGGTTAAAAATGTTCACCTGACAACCTCTCGATGTTTCCAGCCACCAAAATTTTTGGTCGCTACACCAAGGATGAACTTTGTAGGTCCCAGGACCTTTCAACATGAAAGAAAGGGTTGTAACTACTTTCCTATCTAGGCTTCAAACAAGTATTCTTGGCTTTCAGGCAAGATTTCTTTCAAGACTGGAAACTACAATACGAAGTGTAGCACAGTGTAGCATATGGGTGTTTACGCTAAGCCAATATGCTAGGCAGTGTAAATAGTGTAACACTCACATGGAAGTCCCAAGACATCTCTGGTTAGCTCTAGAACTTGTTGGCAATGGTTACTCTTGTCTCGGCATTTCTTCAATGGACAAAATCAACAAGTTTTCTTTGTTTTGTACCCCTCCTAACTATTGCCAAAGTTGTCCCTATGCTTGACCTTGCTCACAAGAGTAGAGAAGACATAGTCTTGGAGCATAGGCTCTATTTTGCATTCACTATTGGAAATCTTTGTAACAAACATGGCAATTCACTGGATTTTGGCACATGTAGCTTGAATGGTATGGTCATAATATAGCAAGCTTCACATTCAGCATCACACTACAATGTAGCACGCTAGCATGACACTATAGCTTAGCATTGCATAGCAGCATAGCATAGTCATGTTTGCACTCTACAGAACCTAGGACACATGGCATCCAAACCAAATTTTTCTCCCGCTCCTGGCCTTATAAATACCCTAGTGAACAACATTCAAGGGGTTGGCTTCTAGCATTTTTAGCATGGTTGGATTTTTTTGAGCTTGGTTGGCTTTATGCATTGTTGGCTTTGAGAATCACCTTTCTAGCAATTGGCTTCAGAGATTGGCATTTGGACATTTTGGCATTTTGGCTCCCTAGTGATTAGCTTTGGCAAAGAGATTGGCAAGCAGAAGGTTCCTATTAGCAAGCTGTTAGCAACAGTTCAAGGAGCTATGACCATACTGCTTCATTGCAAGTTGTGCCTATCAACACTTTGTATCAGTTGTACACCTTTAGTCAAGCAATGATCAAATCCCTTGATCTTGCGATGGTGCATTTTCTTACCCAAGCCTGGTTCATTTTTGTTTTGCTATTATCATATTTTGCATTATTCTTCATTGGTTTACGCTTGTTTCTCCTCATTCAACTTGCATAAAAAATATTTTAAAAAAAAATTTATGAAAGGTTATTATACACCAATTAAGTTCCTGTTTGATCAACTAGACTATTTAGGACACCCCGCTTCCATTTACTCTCACACCACCCTTGCACGGATCTGGGGTTAGGCTGTACACCCAATGACCTCTCAGTGTTTCAGCCACCAACATTTTTGGTTACTACACTTATCATCAACACCTCTCATTGGAGTCCTAGTAGTACTATGGCCTAGCCACAATGCTACCATCCTCCAACCCTCACCATTGTCATAGTTTGGGAGAGCATTCAGTAGCATGGTTCTTCACCCTATAGCTGAATTTCTTGGATCCTGCCTTTGCTGAGAATGCCTGAGCACTTGCATCACCATTGCTCCTAGCCTCTCGAGTGCTCACTTCTGGTGGGGCTATTGGAGCTTTCTAGACTGCCATCATTGATGTGTACACTAACCTTCCTACTTTGGACATTACATCCACCTAACGTAGCACTCGTAGCCCTTATAATGTCCCAAGAGGATAAGAATTTCTCCTCATCTCACATAGTGGTTGTTTTCTCTTGTTTTCTCTATGTTGCATTTGTAGGATAAAGCCTGGATGGTGTCATTTATAAATGCATTTCACTGCAAGGGCAAGATGTTACATTGTTCCAATGTATCCACTTCAATTGGCCTAGCTACTTGAGAGTTCATACCCCAATATCCTCTCAACCTAACCTAACCTCTACCTCTTGCTCTTGCAATTTTCCACATCCCTTGCAAGCTTCTCCAATGCATATGAAACCCTTTTCTACACTTAGTGACTAAACCCATGATAGACGTAATGCAACTCATCCCATGGGAAGCCTTGGTATGCTAGTCAAAGCCTCATACAAATGTAACACCACTCATCTTGGGGAGGAAACACCTATCCTACAACTATGATGAAGTTGTCTTTAAGTGGATATAGGCATACAATTCACCTGATAATGCAAAAATAAATAAATAAAATAAAAAATAAGAGAGAATAAACAATGAGAAAGAAACCATAAAAAATAATAAACAAAACACACACACACACACACACACACACACACAGAGAGAGAGAGAGAGAGAGAGAGAGAGAGAGATGAATAAAGTAAGAGAAGAGAAAAAAGAAAAGAAAATGTGACTAGCTAAACATCCTTCTTCTTAGCTTTGACATCCTTCTAGTGGTTAAGATAAATAGTTTACTTTTCTTTTGCACCCCTTATTAATCCCCAAAATTGTTCCTATGCTTGACCCTACTCGAAAGAGGGGGAAGATGTAGTCCCAAAGTGTAGGCTCCAAATTACATTTTATTTTGGCATTATTTGTAGGTACATGGTAGTCCTTTATACTTTGGCACATGTGGTTTGGACAATATGGTCATAGTTTGGTGGATTTTTAGTTCCCATTCCTATCTTATAGAGTGTAGCACCATTGAGCTTGACACTCAAAGCTTGACACTTTGAGCATAGCATGCTAGCGTGACTCATTCACATTCATGCTACATGGGACCTAAGACATGTGGCACCTAGTCTACATCTCCCATCAACCCTAGCCACTATAAATAACCTATTAATCAATGTTTTAAGGGTTCTCTTTTGGCAACTGGATTTTGCAAAAGATTGGTAAGCAAAAGGTTGATGATCGGGAAATCTCAGCATTAGGGAACTCTTAACACCTACCTCACCCCTACACTCCAGTGTGATACCTGGTTGAGCAGCATCCCTACACCTGTATATCATGACAATGGCCAACCCAGCAAGTTCTACCCCCCTTTGCATCTATTAGCATCATGTCCCCAAATTTCCAAGGATTGTGACCATACTGCCTCCCTCCCCTGCTATGCCTGTATAACATTTTGTACTGATTCCACACACCATGTAATCAAAAGTCACATTCCCCAATCTTGGGGTGGTTCATTTCCTTACTTAAACTCTCATTTCATTTTTCTACAACATGTATTTCAAATTGTTATCATAATTGCTTAATTCTATTATCAATATGCATTGATACACTCACACTGATACACTCCCGTTGTTATGCATGTCACGCTCTTGCTTGTTCCAACTCCCATGTGTGATGCTTTTAAAACTCTATTTGCAAATGGTTATGTACATCATGTAAGTCCTTGTTTGATCAACCATACTGTTCAAGGCACCCCATTTTCATTTTCTCTTACATGGCCCTCTCACGAACTTAGGGTTAGGCTATATGCCCAACAACCTCTCGATGTTCTAGCCACCAATATTTTTGGATGCTACAACCACACCCCCTACCCCAACATGGAAGATTCAAACCCTTAGCATGGAATCTACAAGGAGCAAAATTTATCAAGTTATGCACTTTAGCATTGACCAACCACTTCAACAAGCAAGTTGGAGAGCTCAGCATGGAAGATTCATCTCTAATGTAAAAAATGTGCCCTTGTTACTATTTTTAGTAACAAAATGACCATGGGGGAAAGCACTTACTATTTTTAGTAACCCCCCAAATATGGGCATCCATTTCACCTAAATTTGGTAGCCAATTTGCATCAGAATCACATCAAAAATTTTAACCATTTTGTAGCCCAATCACAACCAATTTACAACTCCATTTATGGCCCAAAGACCCTATAAAATTCAAAATCCAACATCATTTATAGGTTCTAGAGATTTTTCTCATGTTTGGAAATTTTGGGAAAAGTTCAACATTTTTCAGCAATTCTAAGCAAAAAGAGAGCAATTGGTTCTAGGTTTCTTAACAAACAATTTGCACAAACACAACTCCATGCTTGGGCCATTTTCAAGCACTCAAGAGCTCTCACAAGTTTCCATACTTGTAGTCTCTTAAACCCTAGTGCAAAAGCATTGAGGCATTGAGATTTGATGGATTTTGGTGTTAACATTGCATTTCTAGTACTTCAAACCTAGCATGGAGCAACTTAGCATTCAAATATTCCCTCTTTCTTATACCCCAACATCGACCAAATTGTAGATCCAAGTTTGCAACAGTGAAGGGAGATCCTATAGCATCAAGAGTAGCTTGGCACCTAGATCATGGAGTAGATCATCTCAACTTCAACAAGCTTTAAACTCTTGTACAAGTGCACCTCATTTTTGCTCATCTAGGAACCATTTTTTATACACATTTTTCTAACTTATTCTTTATTTTCTTATTAATAAAGTTTTAAGTTTTAAGTTTTGTTCAATAGAATTAAAGTTATTACTTTTTCATTGTTTGAATCTATTTATATTTTCACATTTTTCATTACTCAAGTCCCTAGTAGATCTACTAGACTAGCTAGGGTGCCTTGGTACTCATTCCAGCAATTGAGGTTTTTAGTTACAACAATTTTTCTTGGTGCTATAATGAGGTCCTTTGCCTAAATTCCATAGCTAGATCCATTATTTTCATAGCCATTCACAAGATTTTCCTTCATTTTTTATACCCAAGACCTTTGAAAAATCAATGTTGGTCTGTCCCAACCTCCCCCCCCCCCCTCCCCCCC
>MNCI01024332.1:66487-87962 GCA_015680685.1 Gnetum montanum | reverse complement strand
AGGAGTTTGGGAATATTCATTGGTAGAGAAAAATCTATTTTTAACATTTTTTTATAGCTAGTAGTGACCCTTTCAATCAAATCCTATCCTAGGATTTCAAGAATGGAGTTTACTTTACAAATGAAGGGTAGTAACTCTTCTTGTATAATGTGTATGCAAACTCTACAAGTATAGATGCTAGAGGAAGGCTGGACGATCACTAGAGTGCTATAGAAGATTATTTTTTGTTTGTAGTTTAATCCATACTCTTAAGATATATGTAAATGGACAAGAATTCCTTTTTTGCAAATAATTTAACATATAATAAAATGATTTTAATGAGTTTTTACATATTAGAACCTTGCTGTATGGGCTTAAAATTTTTAAATTTCTTAAAAAGTAAGATATTTTAGAGACTAACCTAAAATGAAACATCTCCCAAACAAATTACCCAAACAACCATGTTCATTGACACCTTCAAGCAATTTATTATTTTCTTACTAAGACATTGATTGTGCTCTTCTAATTCTATAATCATGATGTTAAGCTTCAAATTATTACTATCAATGATACCATAAGCATTATGATATAATTTACAATTTTTTTTATTTCCTAGCATATCTCAATGATATCAAACTTTGAAATAGAACATGGAGGTTTAAAGTCCCCCATCTCTTACAAACACACACATACATACACACATATATATTAAAGTGGACAAATAAGGATTATAAAATAAAAATACTTTAACAATAGAAAAACATTTAAATATAAATTACCAAGCTAAAGATTCATGCTAAAGACATAAATGTTCAAAAATATTATAAACAACTTGGAGAAGTGAATAGTAATACCATTATTATTGTCTAATATCATTTGCATTACATTAAAAGTGAACTAGACTTCTCTTATAGTCATTGCATAGTGTTGTAATATATTGGCACACATATTTTACTTTTGAAATTATACTTTTCAATAAAATGTGACATCAACATTGATAATTTTTAAATCATAAATGGATCATTTTCAGCTTGCTAAATGAATTGCAACAATTGTTGTCAATATAACAAAAGGTTCAAGGCTTCTTTCAAGATCAATATATTCAAAAAAGTCCTCTTTCTTAAATTACATTACATTTTATCTAATAACTTTTTTCAATCAATTTATCTAACAAGACATGTAGATATTACTAAGTAACATAGTCAATAATATCTATTTTATTGATAACCAAGAAAATAAAAAGCTTATAGATTATTTCTTGAACATAAAAGTGACTATTTAACAAAGTGGAAATATTAGAGGCTTCAAATTATGTATTTAGTAAAGCATTTAATTAACATAATTTGTGTGATAAATTTTAAAACTCAAGAAATCAAGGTTAAATTTTCCATGACCATTCTAGTAAATGGTAATTGGGAAGAATATGTGCAAATAAAATTCAAGTGCAACCAATATACATGCAAATCATTGCCTAACAAAGTTAAAGTAGAATATATTTAGTAATACTATAGTATTACTTTTTCATCCTCAATGTCTAAGATTCATATTGTACAAGAAAATAATAGGATATGAGAGCTCTCTCATGTTTTGCAATCTTCTGATGTTTCAAGTGCATCTCAAGTTAATTGAGTGGATATGAAATTAGAGAACTTTTCAAATCATCATTGGAAACCTTTTTAGATATCTATATTAAGATTCACTTAATAACTTTGAGACCCTCTTGAGCTTGATCCTCATAGCTTTAGCTCCCTAATCCCTACCACTAGGAACTTAAGTACCCCTTGAGGGAAAAAATTTTATGAAAGGAACTTTCTTGAAATGACTTTCCAAATTATCATGAACAATTCTTTTATTGATCAAGATCAAGATCCCTTCAAGTTCAAGCTCTTAACTTCAAGATCCTCTAAAGCTCTTTAAGCTTATTGTAGTTGGATAAACAAATCAAAGGTAATAAGTACTAATATACTCATAAAACCAATATAAAATATTTATTTGTTTATTAGGTTTCATAAAAGAGTATAGCTTGATCATGTGTCAACCTATTTCATCAACACATGCACATGTAACAAAAAAAAAAAGTTAACATGTAGATACATGTAACATAAGTAAAGCAATGGGGGAAGGTGGGGGTTGTGTGGGGAAAGGGAGATGGGGTTGAGAGGAGAAGGTATTGAAACCTAAAATCAATGAAGCATAGGTACACCCTAAAATATATAGTCCAATTAGAATTTTATATAGCTCAGCATTGTCCATCGAAATCAAACTTATGACCTAGAGCATCCAAATCAAGTGTTTTGCTACAAGGTTATTATCTCATTGTTTAAAATAATTTAGTTAAAAAAATTTACATGGATCATTTGTAGTAGCTAAAAAGAGTTGGAAGAGATTGAAGAAAATTCAAATAATAATAAATATATTGTAAAAAATTGAAAACATTGCAAAATATGAACTACAAATGAGGTAGTACTGACAGACATTAAAAGCAACACAAAGTGCTTTTGGGGAATTTCATTCCTCATCAGCATGCTTTTGATGTTGGATGCATGCCAATAACAAGGATGGAAGTAGATAAGTTATATGAAAAACATGGTTATTTTTGAACAAAAATAGTGACCACATGTTTGAAAGAAAAAAAATGGCAACCCTCATAGTTGTAGGTATGAGGATAGGCCAACAATTTGAAGAATAGAAAAAATTAAACATCATAGTAGAACCTACTATAATATTAGAAACCCTAGTAATTTAAAAATTTCTCCAATAGATAATAGGTTTGGAATAGACATTTTCTAGACATGAATCTTGTTGCCAAAAATTCAATAGTTCAAGGTTTCTCACATTTGAGGATTTGGTCAAAGGATTAAAATCCATGATAAGAATGAAAGAGGTCCAACTCGTATTACACATGGCTCCTTGAATAATGTGGAGGAGATTAGCTTCATGTTAACTAGAAACTTTGGGGAGCATCATTTGATCAACTATTTGTACTCCGTTAAGACTTAGATACCTACAGTTTAGTCCAAAAGACTTTGAATGTGAATGCACTATCTTGTTTTAACTCAGCGAGATCTAGATCAACTAGCAGATGCAATGAGAGAAATAGTAGTAATGGGAAAATGATTACTGTTTCTCTCACATCTAAAAATTGAACAAACTCATAGGTGCCCAATAATAAGATCTTATGCTAGCATAGAATCTAGAACCTTAAATGTTCTAAACTAAACTCTATCTTCGACTGGAAATTGCAAAGAGAGAAGAAGTTTTCTTAGTAAACATTTTTATGTATATGGTGTGAAGTAGATAAAGGAAGTTAGCAATGACTGAATAAAATGAAAAAGAGCAAATTTACTACAAAACATTGAAGAAAGTACTAAAAATTTGTTGCAAGTAAGACAAAAATGACAAATATCAAAAGCAACATGAAGTGCTTTTAGGGAATTTCACCCCTCATTAGCATGCCTTTGATGTTGGATGCATGCCAAAAATAAGGATGAAAATAGCTAATTTATAGGAAAAACATGGCTTATTTTGAAAGAAAATAGTAAGCATATGTTGAAAAGAAGAAAAATAGTGAACAGATGTTTGAAAGAAAAATTTATGTACATCATCATTTCAAAAAAAAATTGAAGTAACTGAGTTTAATACTTGGTTTGCATAAAATGAATTTCATATATGAAAGTTATGGCTACTCAAAGTTGTCCATGAAAAGCACTCATCAAATCTACCATACGTGAAGAAATGGTCTACACCTACCATCAACAAGTGAAGTTTGAAGGGGAAATATAACAAGGACTCCATAGAAGTCACCTACCCAATCAATGAAGACTTGGGAACCACCTACCCAATAGGTTATGACCTTTTAGGCCAAATTTTGGCTCTTTTCTTCCCACTAAATGGATCAAAAAATTTTATAAATTTATTCATTAGGCCTTGTTCTTCCTAACACTTGAGGAGGGTATTCTAAGATCTATGCTTTCCTGTTGCCCGATTACTCATTCCCTTAAGAAACATTTCGATTTCCTACATTTCTCTTTTCATTTTTGTATTATTATTCTCATTGCATTTGTATGAGTCAAGTTGAAAATCCTTTCTCAACACAAGAGTAAGTTACGAGGTCTTATCCATGTACAAACCTTCTCTCATTATCTCTAGATGAGTCAAGGTTGTAGAGTTTGTACAAATATTTTTTATTATAAATGATAGAGAATTTGGAGTCCTTTGCATATTTTTTATTTAGGTTAGAAAGCAAGAATGTTATTGGATGTACCAATGATCAATAGGTAATAAATATTGACTAAGAGATAATTTGAAATATCAAGGGAAGAAGCAATAAACTCTTGAGTTCACTATTGCTTCTTGGTACTTAAATCACATAGGCTTACCTCCAAGAGTAAAAAATTCATATGAGTCATAGATGAGGTGATAAACCAATGACATCATTGATCCAATTATAATAGAGCTCATCCACCAACAAGTATAAATAACCACAATCTTCAACAAGAGCTAATAGCCAACTCTAAGATCAAATCCAACAATCTAACATATTCTACCCCACCTAAATAATATCAAACAAAGTTCCAATGTATCAAAATGTGTCAAACTAAGCTCCAATGATAACATATATCCAAAATAGAAAAATCATGAGATTAAAGTCTTACCACGACTTGTGATGGCCAACCATGACCTAATCATGAATCATGATTTACTTATGAAACCATAGTAAATTGGACTTGATCGTAACCTGTGCTTTACGTAGACAAATCACTAGTAGAAACCATAGCAAATCAAACATGACTATGACCTTACCACAACTAGACCATGATCCATGGTTAAGTAGAAACCATTTAAAACAACTCAAAATAGAAAAAAATGACAAGAAATGCTTGATCACAACTTCAATGTGACTCATAGTGAACAATCACAGGTTAACCATGACTCATAGAATTATAAGTTTTCTAGGAATAGAAAATACATTTACAAGAGGAGAAAAAAGGATTAATCATAACCTTACTACAACCCATAATGGAATATCACATCTTGACCACAACTTGTGGTGAGTCCCAAAAATATCACCGCAACTTATGATAGACTTGTTGTTACAACACAAAGTCAAGGAAAAGAGTAAATGACTTGAAATGATTTTCAAAAGATTACCGATTAATAGGGAACACTAAGGATACAATAGAGATGACACATGGAACATAATTGAACATTTTATTTGAGAGAGAAGTAGCAATTAAAATTATAGTATGGCAAAAGGTAAAAACCCTAAGAAAAATCATCAAAACTTACAAAACAATGGTAATCTCAGAATTTGATGAAACTATCAAGTCCCAATTGGATCTGAAATAAGAAAAATCTAACAACATGAAGACTATAAAGTAACATAAAATTCCCACACTTGAAATAATTATTGCATTGAATTTTCAAAAAACCTCAAATTTCCAAAATCATTGAAAAATAGAAAAAAATGAATAAGGAAAAATATTAGATGATTCTAATCATTCAAAGTAAAACCTAACCCAATCATAATTACATAAAAATTTTAAAAAAATTCTAATAAAACCCAACTACATTAATAATTCACAAAATCTAAGAACCAAAATAATCCTGAGAAAATGCCAAGATAACTCATTGGAAATCAAGAAGCATAAATCATAAAATTAGTGAATGATTACAACCATGTAATCACACATGAATCACATGCATAGGAACCAAAAAAGCTTCATAACACTAGTACAAATCTCCAATCCAATAATGCTTTCACATCCAAGAAAATAGATGACAAAGTACGTAAAAGAATGAAGTATAGGATTTTTAATAAAAAAAATACCAAAATTATAAATGCAGCAATTCTAAACCTATTTCTAAAATTAAAATTATAAATAAAGAAAACTACTACTAAACCTCTCATAATTCACATAAACTTTCTACAAACCATCAAATTTTTGATCCTATAATAACACTTAAGTCTAATCATGAGTTTCTTAAGTAATGATAAATGAGTTAAGTAATTCATAAGAACCTTATCCCGTAAAGATGTAATAAATCCTAGGAATAGTTACAGATTCATATGAACATAAAGTTCAAACCAAGACCTATAATCAATTGTATGAAAAAGAAGAAAAAAAATATTAAAGAAAAGTATAACTATATAAAAGAAATGCAGTCTCGAAATAATATGTATACTCTATTCAAGAAAAGGTTTAATACCATTTATACCAATGTATCTCTTAATATCTTACCAATTACGAATATTGAGATGATAGAAGAGTAATCGATTCTATCCAAAAAATGAATAAGTATTATAGGAGATAAGTGCAATCATTGTAACACAAGATCATTTTTCTTAAAGAAGAACTGAAGATCTACATTGTATTATACATAGGCTAGTTTAGTTTCTTAAATAAGAAGAAAAGATCATCTTAAAGGTTACAATAAAATAAGGAAGGCAAGACTTACAACAAAGCAGTTTGTAAGAAAATGAAGTTAACATAGAAGTGTCTTAGCAAAATACAAAGAAGTTTGTGAAGTTAAGTCAGATGTAAATTAATGAAATAAAATAGAAAGAATGTAGTTAAGTTGGAGAATACTTAATGAAGTACAAGAAGTTAGACTATAATAAGATGTCTAACATTAGTGCTCATAACATAATCATAAGTTATGAGTAATGTGTTAAAAAATGAAACGTAAGATCAATTAGGAAACCTTGTAAATAAGATTTGTAAAGGATTACAAATGTGAGAAAGTTTTTGAGTTAGTAATATGAAGCTTAAGTACATTCTTAGAACATTAACCCTAGTAATTACAGTTGTTAAAGAGTGTAAAACTATATATACCTCTAACATGGTATGAAAGTAAGATTGGACTAATAAAGAAATGGATGTGTTTTGAGAAAAAGAACTTGATAGTTAACAAAGAATTAATAAATAGAAAAAAAACAAAATTGATGAGTTTTTGTTGGTTGGCTATGTTGACAAGGCCTTGTTGATGCATTTCAACCTATGTTGATGATGCCTCATCGACACAGTGTCTGTCCATTACCTATAAATACGTGCCTACCAACCACATTTATGGGGAGTCAAGATTTTAGTAGTAGTGAAGCTCTCGTATTTTTTCTATTTGAAAGTTAGAACATTTTCCCTAAGTGCCCACATCAGGATTCATTGATTGTACATATCTTTATTCGAGCATTGTTGTACTTGAGCATGATAGTGTGTGCAGCAATGAAGATGAGCTTTCTAATAAACCTTGTAGCACTTTAGATAGATTAGCTCTTTCATTTATGCATTCAATTTTTTCAATTATTTATTAATTATTCTCAATTATTTTGCAATTATTTCCCAGTAATTGAGTTAATGAGACTAGTAAGATAGATAGATTAAATACATAAGCATGACTACTTCGAGCACAACATGTATTCACTTGGTAATCCCAGCAACATTATTACTTGGTACACCCAATAGCATAGCATTTGGTCGTCCAATAGTGGATACATGGGTTCTATACATGTACAAAAAGTGGGAATGGATGCTTATGTTAGGATTATTTAAATGATTAGTTAGTTAGTAATTTAGATTAGTTAATTAAACTCATTTTCATCTACATTTCAAGCACCCATAATATAAAATACAAAATGATAAAAATTAAATGCCTCAGTTACACTTAACTATACCAATGAATGTCACAAGTGTAATTGGGAGGACAATGATTGACTTTAAGGTTAGATTCACTTCCTAAAGGGCTAGTGCACTAAAAATGATAAAGTCAATGAAAGTCAATCAGATCGTGCATAAATGTTTATGATTCGTATAGTTGGGTGTAGGGGTACCTTGTTGCTCATCATTGGCACCATTTTTGGGGAATTTGTTTATGAAATGTATGCTATTTTGGTCTACGTGGATACCACTAATATCATTGTACAAACCTAAAAGTCAATAACATTCCCACTATACATAAATTATAAAAGCACACTAACAATATCATTTCTTTTTTACAAAATGTCTTCTTCTTCTCATAAGAATGACAATATTAAACCACTGGTCCCATAGGAATGCAAGGTGGTATACACTCATCCAAATTAGTTTGTGCCAAATTTCACCTTCATCCTACATCAGGATGAACAAATGTGCTGGCATGATATGGATGACAATGTTGTTTTACCCCCAATAGATCTATGCATGGAATGCTAATTAAAATCCTTAAGAAGTTGGGCATAGTAGATCTTCATGAAGAATATGTTGTGGATGGATATGACACTCGAAACTTTAATCCCACTGAAACACAATGTAAGCAAGACAAATGTCATGAGAGACGCCATGAAGCCACAAAGGGGAAACATTATACTAATTCCTTATTCCTACTAGATCAAGGGGATAATGAGGATCCTCCCTTGGAAGGTTCTTAAAATGAAGATTCTTCACCCTCTGCTAATGATGTTGAGGGTGTGAACTTGACCTTGCAATCAACTATTCATAAAGCAAGTTCAAGGAAGAGTGATAGCCAAGGTAGGGAATCAGGTGAACATCGCAATAACAAGGGATCTAATGATGGAGATCATAAAAATTGTAAGAGTGATGGTGGACACAATGGTGGCAATGGTAGTCCACCTTCCTCTTCATCTGATTCTAAACATTCCTCTTTATTTGATGGTTCTCATAGAAGCCACCACTGAAACAACCATGATGAAGGTGATCGATGAAATAATAATGATCATGAAGGCCACCAAAATCAAAGGGGTGGTCAAAACCATCATCGGTATCATCAACGCAGTGACAATGATGAACCTTTACTAGCAACTTGAAGTATGCTTAACATTCCAAAGGCAATAAGAATTTCAACTAGGCATACAAACGATAGTTGGATCAAGCACCTTCATATGAACAATATTCCAAAATTTGAGGGGGGGTATAATTCTAATCTGCAAACATATCTACAAGCTTTTCAAGATGCATGTGCCTTATAAAACATCAAGAATGAGTGGCAGAAACTCAAGCTTTTTCCAATGACACTCACTAAGGAAGCCTAAAGTTGGTATTAGTCCTTAGAATCAAAATCTATCCAAAGATGAAGTACCATGTTATAACTATTCAATGACAAATATCAAATGTACTCTAGAGTGTCTAATCTAAGAAGGTAAATACAACTATTCACTCTTACTTAGATTCCCTAGCCATGGTTACTCTCAAAGGGAACAACTTTCCCACATCATAGATGGACACAGAGCAGAAACAAGAAGAACCCTTAGGATGTATGTCCAAGGAAGGTTGTTTGAAATGAGAACTCATTAGATCCAAAGGCTAATTGTGCAAGTAGCAAAAGAAGAAGGTGAGCTACAAAAAAGGGAGAGTGCTAAAGAGTACAATAGGAACCCAGCCATTAGAAAACAAGAGGTCCAATTTTGTGATAAGGAGGAGTCTCCACGTAATTAAGTGGTGAACAGAAAGACTTTTCCTATCCAAAAATCTATTTATGATATTTCAACCAAGGTTGAAAAGTTATGGAACTCTTTGGATGAAAATTTTCAAACCACTTTGAAGATTGCTAAAGAATCCAAAGGGCAAAATAGTGATTGTAATCGTAGACAGTGAAAAGAAGCTAAACATGCCTACCAAAGAAGTAAGGGCAAAGTTGTTGTAGTAGAGGAAGTAGTGGAGTCTAATTCTAATGATGAAATCAGATGTGACATATCTCAATATGAACATCCAAAGAATTTTTTCCCTATGGTGTCACACTTACAAAAATCTAGAGTGTACGCACTAAACCCCCACCTAGCACATAGGCAAGCTCCAAGACAATTGCCTTACCTTCAAGGTAATCCAAGATAGTTCCATCAGCAACAGCAAGCTTGCTACCCAAGTGGAACTCCTCCACAACCTTATAAATAATACCAATAATGGTACCAACCACAATCATGGGGAATTCCACAACCAAGGTAGTAGTACCCTTATAGGAAACCAAATCCATACGAGTACTATGTTCAACAACCCGTCTCCCCTAGAAGTTTGATAAGTCATGCATCATCTTAGCATCACTATTACCCTCTAGAGTACCACTGAACACATTCACCATCTACTCAAGGGGAAACCCCATATCATTATCCTTATCATCCTTCACATCCCTTTGCACCTACACCTCCACATTCAACTTAGTTACCTTCTTCTCCATCCATGCAGGGTGAAATTCCTCCATAGCTACAGCAATGAAATGCTACAAGGGCTGTACACTCACAACCAGATTTTCAACCAAGTGGTCTAAATAATCAATTAATAAAATGACCTTTCTCCTGGACCATTAGTCCTCTCCAACCCTCACAATCTACTCCAGTTGACCATCCCACATCTCCAGTACCCTCATCCTCTATATCAAATACCTTTGAGCATCCTTCAAACTAAGTGTCACCTAGGATCCGTACTATAATGCTAACTTATGTTATTTCTAACTAGATCAAGGCCAGTAACCTTTGTACAAAAAGATCTAATCTAGGAATTCTACTCATCTTTCTATAAATTACTAGACAATAGCCATGCAAGGCTCTTCTTGACTCTAGTTTTGGAGTTAACATCATCTCCCATGCTATGTACAAAGCCTAGAACCTATTGCCTCTTAAGAAGAGCAACATCTATTTAGAATTAGCAGATCAATCAATTACAGTCCCTTTGGGATTAGTAGAGGACATTGTAACCATAGTTTGTGGGTGGTCTTATCCTACTAATTTTCTAGTAATCAAGGTGGACACCATCATCATGGGAAGGGCTTGGTTCAGCATGATTGATGCATGAATGGGTATAAGGGACCTATCTCTTAAAATATCTAAGGAGAATGAGTTAGGAAAAATTAAGAAGAATCATATTCCATGTATCGCGTACAATGACAATGGATGCAATTGTGTGCAAAAGACTTGGTCCATCAAAAGCACAGACATTAAGGCATGTAATTAGTATGTGCAAGAAGTTAAAATTCAATGGTGTCTATACATAGTAACCACAAAATATGAGGGAACCTAGTGGTTGATAGCTAATTTAGATAGTAGCACAATATGCATGGAACCAACTAAGAGTTTAACTTGTGCATACGTTGAAGGAATGGATAAAATTGAATAAGTCCATTTCCAACTCTCTAATGAAGATGATGATAACTATGGGGGAGAGTTGAAGATCCCTAATTATTTCAAGCAGGATCCCTTAGAACTAAAAACATTACCAGTCAGAATGGAGTATACATTTTTAAAGAATGGTAAACCAGCCATCAGTAATGCCAAACTTGCTCCTGAACAAAAAGAAAAGTTGTTGAAAGTGGTAAATAAATGGTCAACAACCTTTGCTTGGTCATATTTAGAGCTAACAGAAATTGATCCAACGATATGCTAGCACCGTATCGACACTGACCTGGTCGTGAAGCCTAGAAGGCAACCACATAGGTGGCTAAACCCCAAATTCAAGAAAATTGTTAAGGAGGAAATAGAGCAGCTCCTCAAGGTAGGGTTTATCTATATAATCATAGATAGTGAGTAGATTAGCCCACTTGTAATTGTATCAAAGAAGGATGGTAAATGGTGGGATTACATTGATTTTAGGTTGTTAAATATGAAAACTTTTAAGGATCACTTTTCTTTGCCATTTTTGGATCAAGTATTAGACACCATATTCGAGCATTGTTATTATAGTTTCTTAGATGGTTATAGTGGCTACAACCAAATCCAAATTGCACCATAAAACCAAGCCAAGAAAACAGCCATGAGTCCCTCGGGAACTTTTTCATACTATAAGATGCTATTTGGCCTATGCAATGCCCCTGCAACATTTCAACACTTGGTCCTTAGTATCTTTCAACAAAAAATCAATAGTGGTGTTGAAGTTTTCATGGACAACTTCTCCACCTATAGAGCTACATTTGAGCAAGCCTTGGACTGACTTGAGGAAGTACTGAAGAGATGTGTTGAGACAAACCTACAGTTCAATTGGAAAAAGAGCCATCTCATGGTCCAAGAAGGCATTGTTCTAGGGCACCGAATTTTGTAGAAAGGGATTGAGATAGACCCAAAAAAGATAAGGGTCATCAAAGGAATAACAGATACCATTAAATATGTTTGGTCATTGCTTAGAGACATTAGCTACTACTGACACTTTATTGAGAATTTCTATAAGGTTGCAAAACTATTGGTAGAACTTACAAAGAAAGATGCACTTTTCATTTGGACCAAGAAATGTAAAAATGCATTCCAAAAATTAAAAGAGAAACTCATAGAAACACCAATCCTATGAGCACCTGATTGATCCAAACCATTCCATATCATGATAAATGCATCTAACTATGCTTTGGGAGTAGTACTCACATAGATGGACAATAAGAAATGTTCATATTATATCCACTGTTCAAGTCGAAGCATTGTGGGAGCATAGTTAAATTACATCACCATGAGGAAAGAATTAATGGAAGTGGTGTATGCACTAGAAAAGTTTAGACATTATGTGCTAGATTACAAAATATTTGTACATATGGATCATAGTGCAATTTGCTTCCTTATGAATAAGTTGATGGTGAGACCTTATGTTATATAGTGGCTTGTGATCTTATAGGAATTTGATATTAGTATGGTAGATCAAAAAGGGCTTGATAATGTGGTTGATAATCATATTTCTTGCTTAAGATGGGATAACAAAAAGGAGGAAAGCCTACTCTCTAATCAATTTCCATACAAACTCCTCTTTACTGAAGTAATACATGAACACATGCCTAAAAAAGGAATATGGTATAATGGAATCCTCACATATCTTCTCACTCAAGAGATACCACAAGACTTGGATTTTAGGAAAAATAAAAAATTTCTTCATTGGGTCAAATACATTATGGAAATTAACAAACACCTATACAAGGTGTGTGCCAATGGCTTGATCCATTGGTGTGTCCCTAACAAAGATCAACTATGTGTTCTCCAGGATGCTCATGAAGGACCTTGTGGAGGCAACTATGCAAAGTGATGCATGACCATAAAAATTCTAATGGTAGGGTACTATTGGCCCACAATCTTTAGGGATGCCCACCAATTTTTCAAGTCTTTTGAATGTTGTCAACATGACAAGGGGATGACCGCTCATATGGAAGATCCTCAATATTGGATTCAACCACTAGAACCTTTTGACATATGGGGTGTTAACTTCATGGGTCCCATCACACCCATTTATAACAGGAAAGCATATATTATAGTAATAATTGACTATTGCACAAAATGGGCTAAAGCGGTAGCTATTACAGATTGCACATCGTCCACTACGACCAGATTTATACAACAACATATCGACAATAGGTTTTGGGTGCCATGTTCACTAATTTCTAATAATGGAACTCATTTCATAGGTTCCACATTTAGAAAATTAATGCAATGCTTGAAGGTAAAACATAAATTAACAACACCTTACCGTCCCCAAGCCAATGATCAAGTAGAGGTAACCAACCAGGAGATTACAAAAATATTAACATGAACCATTAGTAAATATAGAAAGGATTGTAGCACAAAACTTAATGATGCTCTCTGGGCTTACCGATCAACTTGGAAACTTTCTATTTGATATTCTCCCTATGAGTTAGTGTACGAAAACTTCCAACACTTCCAATTCAATCTGAGCTTCGTACACTCTCTCAATGGCCTATGAACTAAACCTTGACCTAAGTTTAACACAAAAGGAGAGATTTATCAATTTGAACTTGCTAAATAAAAATCACTTAGTGGCTCTATTTTTGAATGAGGTGAACAAGGCATTCAGGAAGCAATGCCATGACTTTAGAATTAGTAAATTAAGATTTTAGCTAGGAGATAAGGTCCTCTACTAGAACCCCACACATGTACCTCAAAAGGAAAAATTTTAAACATTGTGGGAGGGACCTTATATAATTGTTCAAACCTTTCCCTCTGGGGCCATGGTAATTTACAAACTTGATAGCCCAAATAAAAAGTAGTTGGTTAATATCCTATAAGTTAAACCTTTACTAGAACCAAGATTGGCCAATGTAAATACCACCTCACCTAATGGACACCCATGTTCTATTTTTTTGGATCTCCTCCTTCCAACTCAGTTGTGTGGGCAATGGCCATCCATGCTCACCATTACCATGGCCTCTTAGTTTTTCTTCCCTTTTTTTTTTACATTTTTGATTTTACAAATTTTTTATTTTCAAAATTTTCTAATTTTATACCATTTTTAGTATAATTAAATTTTTTGATTATTTTACACTTTATTATATATTTTACTTTATTTTGTTTCTTATGTTTCGTTTGATTAAGTGTGATATTTTCTCATTTTAGCTAATAAATATACTTTATTATCATAGGACACAATGTTGTTGTTATTATTTACTAAAGATGGTTTGTGCTTAATGTGTGATTGTCGATGTCTGGTTTCTATTTTTGGATTCTGATGTCTAATGACTTTGACATGGCATATTTTTCTTATGGGATAGGCAATGAGTCCATGTCATCCACCCATCCAAAGAACTCTATGGTTTTTCTTGTTCTGGGAATTTGATGTCCCTTTTTCATTAAAGAAACTTTTAATCAATCAGCAATCTTGGTAGTTCTAGAATTAGAAAGGATCCAAAGGTTTGTAAACAATGTCACTTCAAGGATACTTAATACTCTTTGTACTCTTCTTCTTACTTGAGTGCTTGAGTGTTTTTCATGGACTTCATATCATTTCATACCACCAATGATAAGAAGACAAATAACATCATTGCATGGTGTGGTTCCCATCATTAAAAAAACAAAAATGATGGGAATTCAAAGCACATCCCTTTGACATGAATAATTCCTCTCATGGTGTGGTTCCAATTTTAAAACAAAAACAAAAACAATGAAAATTCAAAACACATCCCTTGGACAAAAAGGGCTACAAGCATTGGTTATGGAACTCGAAAGACATACATCTATGCCTAAAGGTCCCCTCTAACTAAGGCCATCTCTCTCTCACTACCTACTTCTCTCTCTTCTTTGTGGAATGATGGTTATCTTGCAAGGGCACTCTTATGTCTTGAGTGAACAAATCAGTCTTAGAGTGGCAATGCAAAGTCACTAAAAGTATATGGCTTTGGTCTAAACTGCAAATAGAACTTCTCGAGTCATTTTAACCACACTTCCACAAGAGACTTCGTATGACCTTAATTTGGAACTTCATTCCACCTTCTCTATCATCCATCCATGCTACCATAACTCACCTCACTACTAGGTCCTATGTTATGCTCTATCTCTTAGTCTAAAGTATTAGGATTCTTGAGTGAATTCTTTTGGATTGGTCCTTAACTTGTCATAATCATTAAATCAACTATGGGGCCCATGCACTCCTTAGCTGAGGTTATGCAATGAAAAAAAGGGCATGAGCCTACTATGGGGAGGACCCACTTACATATATTTTGGATCGATTAGTAAAGGTTCCTTACCTTTGACAATGTTACAATCTTATATTTTTTTATTTTCCATTATGTAAATTACTCAGTACTCCTTAATCTTTCATTGCATTCATCCATTAAATTAATTTTTCTTTATTTTTTCAAATTTATAAACTTAAATGCCCTCTTCTCATGATTTCATACTATTCTTAGTCTTCTAAGCTTTCATTTAATCCCAATTTCATTGAAAAATTCCTTATATTTTGAGAGTTTGACCAAAGTTACCAAAAGTCAATGATGGTCAACAACTACGTTGTCGAGGCCTCGTCGATACAGTCGACCTCATTGATGAGGGCCCATCATTGAGGCCTCATCAATGCAATACAAAAATACTATATATACCACTGGACACTTTGGAAGTTTTTGTCATTTACTCATAACACATGGAATTTTTGCAATTTTTCAAAGTCCAAAACCCTCCAGAGTCCATAACTTTCAAACTGTTTGTTCAAATCACTCCATTTTTTGATCCTACACATACCAGAGGTAATATCTTTATTGTGGGGGACACAAACCTTAAGGTTTCTGATGTAATTTTTGAAAACTTTTTCTAATTCCCCTAAGGATTAGTAGCTTTAATCATACATAAACATTACCTTTTTCCAATTTAACCCTTCCAACAAACCTCCATGATGATTTATCAATGATAAGGCATAAATATAAATAAAAATTAAGTTAATTAAATCAACCATAATCACAACTTAGCTAAGTGTAACTACCCTCAAGAGCTAAGGTATCCCAATTGTTTTAAGGTTACATAATGATTACTAATCCATGTTTCTATTGTGATTGCAGATGACACCCAAACAAAAGCACCCGCAGGAAGGAAAACCCTCACAATCATAGGAGAAACAACCTAAAGCTACAAGGGGCTAGCACAAACAAGGCTAAGAACAACAAGAGGTGGTCCATGCAACAAGACCTCTTCGTGAGGAGCCCAAAGTGGAATTTATTCAATAGATTCTAGAAGAAGACGTGCCTATAGAAAAATCTCAATGAGGAGAAGCACCTAGGCCTATGCCTAGGCTTGAGGTTGCTCTGACTTAAGCCTACCTAGACATCATCAAGTCCTGAGAGATCCAAAGGTTAGTTCTTTAAGAGATAAAATTTGGGCCATTTTTAAAAAAATCCCTAGAGGATGTTAAAACACAATTGCAAACCTCTCCCATGTGGCCAATCATCATGACTAATAAGGAGTGGTACATGGAAGAGACCTATCTCTTCTGGAACAAGTGAAGGCTAGAGTCCATTGTAAAAATCAAGGATGTTCAAGTGTCTTACTCGACAGAGGCCATTGCATAGGAACTAGGGTTGCTAAACATCAAAACATAGTTGATGGAGATATAAAAAAAAGATGACCTTGAGGCGGAGTGGACCTAGTGATGTTATGGGGTGGATCATAAAGAGTATGGTGTGCTCACTTGAGGCAGAGTGGACCCAGTGATGTTATGGGGTGGATCATAAAGAGTATGGTGTGCTCACACTGGTGAAGCAAATTTATTTCAAAATTGCAGTCTATCACCTCAATCCAACGGTGAGGTTAAGTAAGGTGACTACCTTCTTCACTCATGCATGCATCGCTCTAAGTAGGAAATTTCCTATTAACCTTCCACAACTATTTATTTGGAGATCGAGAAGCATTTCAAGGAGAAAAAACATGGAAGAAGGACCCTACCCTTTCCATGCCTTATAAGTAAACCTTGCAAGAGGGTAGGTATTGTTTGCTATTCAAATGACACTCTCAGGCATACTCCCTTGGCCTCATGGGCAAAAATCATGAAGAAAAAAATGCTAGTAGCCATCCAAGAAGAGAAGCTTTCGCTGCCACCATCCACTCAAGAGACAACACAGGAGGCCTGTGTAATCCTTAAGCATCTATGAAAAATCTAAGAGTAGCTCTTGAGTGAACAAGAGTAGTAAGCAGGAATGAGTGGGGTGAATCCATCTATGTATCAGCCAGCAATGAGTCACCTTAATGAGGTGGCCCAAATAGTTAGCTAAATGGAGAGGGATGGTTCCATTTTCTCTACCCAAAGAATGCAGCTACCTTGAGGTTGGATCCCAATGCTCAAAAGGTGATGGTTTCATTAGCAACACATCATCTATTCCCAGAAATCTCTAGGAATTCTACCACTTTCTCGGTGATGTTGGAGGAAGGTGAAGAGGCAACTATCTTAGTGATGCAGCACCAAGGGTAGGAAATAGTGGCAGAATTGGTAGCTAACCATGTAGCTAAAGCACTAAATGCACTGTAGGTGTCTATACCAAATGTATCTACACTCCAAGATGTGCAGACATTCACAAGCATGGTTAGTGGAAAATTAAATGCATCCCAACATGAACAATTGCTGGAACAACTAGTAGGAACCAAGAAATTGACTCTAAATATCTTTGATCTTTCAAGGAACATCACTACAACCCAGTTAGAGCTATTGAATGGAATGGGAAAATGCATCATTTTGGAGGGACAACTAGAAATAGCCCAAGAGAAAAATCAATGCTTCATCATAGAGGTTGTTGAACTTCATGCCCAACTTGCAAAGAAAACAATCCTCAACCTAGCAACAACAAGAGATGAAGCTATCAAATAGCTTCAAGGACTATTTCAAAAGTTTAAGGAGGAAGTAGTAATTTCCATCTTCAAATAGTACATGGAAGAAGCTGAAATGCATTCAATTAAAAAGGATTTGAATTAGATGCATCAAGAAAATGAGGCACTAACCACGCAAAATCATTGCCTACAAAATGTTGATGCTCAAAGAGATCAAATGCAAGAATTTATTCACCAATAGTAGGAGAAACTTGCTAGATTCAATACTAAACTTAGAAAATTCACCATGGAGAATTGAAATCTATCAATGAAGGAGGTATGCACCTTGTGAGAAAATTCTACCATCAAAATTACCACCTAGAAGAATGAAACTCTTAATTTGAGAGGGTGAAAATTTACTACAAGCACCAAGTTGGCTTGCAAAAATAAATTAATGAAAAAGAAATATAGATGCCAAAGGCTAAGGTAAATGAAGCCCTCCAGCAACTTCAGCAAGGAAGAGAAATGTGGTAGCCCATCCTTGATAGGATTGATTCCTACAAGCAGAGATTCACTTAAACGAGTTGTAGATCGAAGAGATGACAGAGTATATGGAGTTCGCCAATCTTCATTACATAAACTTGGAAATGCTGACAGTTGAATGACCATGGTTAGATTTTAAGGAGTAACTGGCTAGCTCATATCTGCTATATGAGGATGAGTTCAAACACCACAAGGACACCAAGAAAAAGCTTGAGACTGCTGATGCTGAACTCAAAGTCCTCAAAAGATGATTCATAGATCAATGATCCATCATTGAGGGCCTAGCCAAATAGATGAATGACTACTAGGATTTGAAGAACATAGTGCGAATGTTTGACATTGAATGCAAATAGTTCACTGCCTAGCTTGTTAATGTCCAGGAGTTCTTTCCAACAATCCCGTGTCCTTGGGAAGTGCTTGTTCCACCCACATTGGGGAAGCCACATGGACAGTGCATGATCCCATAAGGAGGAGAAAATGAAAGCACTGTTAGATGATTTCCACCTCCCACTTGAAGTTACAGTAGCAACAGGACAACCACAACCTTAAACACCACTAGTGCATAAAGCCGGCGAAGGTTCCTTGGTGCCTCAAGAAATACCACTACCTGGGATTTCTTGATCTTATCCAACAGGCTTCACATCATCAAGGAATGCGTTGTTCAATTTTTTATGAGTTTTATCATGGTGTTCAATTTTGTATCTTGAACACCATAATTTTTGTAATGTGTTGATTCATACACCTGGGCACTTCATTTTTGTCAAGTCAGTCAAGCTTGTTTTGTTGAAAGAAAAGTCAATGAATAATCCCATACATTCCCAATTTTGTAAAAAAAACTTGAGGACAAGTTTCATTTAGTCATGAGGGTATGATGAGTCATCATTGGTTGGCTGTGTTGATGAGGCCTCATCGACATAGCTAATCACATCGATGAGGCCTTGTCCATGAGGCCTCATCAACACATTTCAACTTGCATCAACGTAGTATCTGTCTATTGCCTATAAATATGTGCCTACCAATTGCATTTGTGGGGAGTCAAGATTTTAGTAGTAGCAAAGCTCTTACAATTTTTCAATTTGAAAGTTAGAATTTTTTCCCTAAGTGCCTATAATAAGAGTCATTAAGTGTACAAATCTTTATTTAAGCATTGTTGTACCTAAGCATGATAGTGTGTATGGTAATAAAGACAAGCTTTCTGATAAACCTTGCAATACTTTGGATAGATTAGTTCTTTCATGTATGCATTCAATGTTTTCAATTATTTGTTAATTATTCTCAATTATTTTGCAATTATTTTCCAAGAATTGAGTTAATGAGATTATTAAGCTAGATAGATTAAATACATAAGTACAACCACTTTGAGCATAACACATATTCACTTAGTAATCCTAGCAACGTTATTACTTGGTAAGCCTAGTAGCATAGTGTTTGGTCGCCCAGCAGTGGATACATGGGTTCATGACATGTACAGAAACTAGGAACAGATGCTTATGTTAGGATTAGTTAAATGATTAGTTAATTAGTGATTTAGATTAGTTAATTAAACTCCTTTTTATCTACATTTCGAGCACCCACAATATAAGATAAAAAATGATAAAAATTGAATGCCTTAGTTACACTTAACCATAGCAACAAATGTCACAAGTGTAATTGGGAGGATAATGATTGACTTTAAGGTTAGATTCACTTCCTAAAAGGCTAGTGCACTGGAAATGATAAAGTCCATGAAATTCAATCAAATTGTGCATGAACACTTGTGATTCGTATGGTTGGGTGTAGGGGTACCTCACTGCTTATCAGGAATGATGGTTGATATAACAAAATAAATTTATAAAGGAACATGTTGTTTCAACTTATCTCAAAGAATCCATAAGAAGGTCACTAAAATAATTACTAAGATGATACAAGCATAAGAAGTTTCAGAAATAAGTAAATGTGTCTTTAATCTATAGAAAAGATTGGTTAAAAGTCTAACTGGGTAATGATGGAGATCATACACTAATTTAACTATATATTTATGATGTATATCTATTATTTGGATAAGAAATTTTTTTATATTTTTCAAATTTATAAAATCTCAAATTGATTCAATTAGAATTGATTTTTACATTTAAAAAATAAAATAAAAACTAGTGTATCATTCATCTCTTTAGCCAACTTTATTTCTAGTAACAAAGTAGTCAGCCTCTCACCAAAGCTCTCACCCAAAATCATAATCCTTGTTCAAATGTTCATCTCTAAGGCAAATCTTATAATCATAAAGCTTCTTTTTAGCTATTACAACAAGAGAAAAACATAGTGACCAACAAAGATCTCCCTCACCATTACAACAATAAAATTATTTTACCATGATCGAGGGGACTCTCTTAAATGGGGTTGGTAGTTAGCCTTTCAAATAAAATATATAATTCAAAATATTGAGACAAATAATGGAGAGTATTCTTCAATAGTTTAGTGTTAATATAAGTCATACAAAGGGTTGCAATACTCATCCTCTACATGAACATTACATAGAACATTTAACTTATGTGATGTTATGAATGAAAGGTAAGATCAATGCTACTCAAAGACACTTGGCCCAAGAATGAAATAAGGAAGAATCTTATAGAAGAAAGGTGTAAAAAATCAAAAAAATTATGCCTAGAACATTAAATATTAGGATCAATTCATACATTCAAAAAATACTTGTAATTATTCTAAATCAAAATAAAAGAAATACACAGGAAATAAACCTTATATACTTGACCTCCCAATAACTTATGGAAATATGATGGCATGAATAGGGAATTTGATGATCTAATAATGATGAACCATGATATTGCATACAAAATATCATGTCCACAATATCGCATCTGCGATATTGGATCAACCATGTAAAATACCCGATATTGCGGCCTGCCTCCTTGCTTATAAATAAGAGGCAACGCACTTTGTTTCCACATTAGAAGTTAGTCCCTTAGCCAAACTCTTGCCAATTTCTCCCTCCCT
>MNCI01024332.1:39303-65347 GCA_015680685.1 Gnetum montanum | reverse complement strand
CTTTATGATAAACCTTGTAGCATAAAAAATAGATTAATTAGTGTTAATTATTATTTAATTCTTTCATAGTTAATTAATGATTTCTCTCACTCTACAACTCTCTTGGTTAAATACACTCAGTACAACTGCTTCAAGCATGCGTGCAACACTTGGTAACCTAGTAATGATTAGTGCTTAGTAATCCCAGCAACGTTGCACTAGTTCAAGATGTGTACGATAAGTGGGAATGGATACTAGTGTTAGGAGTACTTAGAACTTAGTTAATGAATAGTTAAATTAGATTAGTTACTTAGTTATTTCTCTCCTCCCTCCTTATTAGCACAGGATATAAAATAGATAAAAGCCATAAAAATCATATGCCTCAAGCTTACTTAACCATACAACCATGACATACAAGTTTGGAAAGAAAATGATTAATCAACCCATTATTATTCCACAAAGGCACACAGGCACTTAGTCCTTTGAATTCGATCAGATCGTGCATGAAACGCTCGTATTCGTATGGTTGAGCATAAGGGTACCTTGCCGCTCATCATTGGCATTGTTGTTGGGGACTTAGTTGTTTGTGTGCTAAGTAAAAATTAGGAAATCATTCACATCATTGGAATGAATCCTTAGGGTTGGTTAAGAAAAAAAAGAGATAACAATTCATTGCACACTGAACAAGACAAGATGTCTTCCTCTTTGCACAAAAGCACTTCACCACCTAGGACTAACACAAGAAGCAATTAGTGGCAAGATACACATGATGTTGACCTACCAATTCCTCAACAGTTTTGTGTGGTATATGTTCATCCAAATGAATATGTACCCAACTTCACCTTTATTATCCACTAAGATGAATAGCTACATTGGCATCACTTGGAGGGTAACATAGTATTACCTCCTGACCATTCAGTCCCAAGTATGCTCCTTCATGCTCTTACATAAATAGGCATGCAACACTTACATGCAAAGTACATTACATAGGATTATGATTCGAGAGACTATCATCCCACTAAAGCATAACATCAAAGAGATTTTCAATAGAAGAGACACCATAAGTCCTTGAAGGGAAAATGGTCTAAGGATGCCCCACATGTTTTAAGTGAAATTGAGGGTAATGAACCTACCTCAGGTAGTCACCCACATAATGATGTTCCTCCCCTTGACTTTGGCCAAGGGGTTATGTGTTAGAACCTTCATTCTGCTATTCACAACCCAGGTGGTGATACCAATGGACACAAAGTGTCCAAAAAAGGAACAAAGACACATGACAAAGGTGGGCATTCTAATCGTAATTGAAATCAAGGAAGAGACCACCAAAGATAAGGTAGTAGACACAGTCATGATGGTGGTTCTCCTTATTCTTCATCTTCATCATCTCCTTCATCCTATCTTTCCATGTCTAGATGTAGCCATAGAGAAATAGATCATGAGGATAAGGGCAAACAAAGTGGAAGTCACAAATGAGACAACCAAGATAGAGGATTAGGGCACTCTAGGGAATCATGCCATAGGAAAAGGGAGAGTAGGAAATCATCTAGGCACCATAGACACTACAAACGAGATGATCATGATGAAACCCTACTCACCACATGGAGCATGCTAGATATAACTGAGGCTATGAGAGTTCCAACAAGGCATCAAAACGATAGTAGGATCAAGAGGTTAGACATGAATAACATCCCGCGATTTGAAGGGGATATAACGTTGATTCCCAAAATCACTTACAAGCATTTCATAATGCATGTGCCTTACAAAACATATAAAATGAACGACAAAAGCTTAAGTGGTTCCCATGGACACTAATAAAAGAAGCTGAAAGCTAGTACCAATCCTTAGAACCGAAATCCATTTGTAGGTGGAGTACTATGTTAGAATTGTTCAACGATAAGTACCAAACATACTCCTGGGTGTTTAACCTGTGAAAGCAAATCCAAGGATGGAAACAAGGAAGTCATGAACCCTTGTATGCTACCATAGGCTACTATTATGCACTATTACATCATTGTCTTGGCCATGATTATCTATAGCGGGATCAAGTACGCCATCTCATAGATGGGCTTAGGCATGAAACAAGAAGAATCCTTAGGACTTATGCCCAAGGAAGGTTATCTAAGCATAGGTCCCATCAAATTCACACACTGAAACACCGTAGAAATTGTGAATTGGCCTAAGGTGAAGATTCACGATTCGGGCAAACGTTTGCAGCAGAAATCCAGAAGACAGAATGAGGCAAAGGGGTGTGCAGCAATCAAGTCTCCAAGTTTTTTACAAATTTTGACCTTACTTTGTTTTCTTTCTTTACGCTACGTTACCCAACATAGTGTAGTGTTGCTCAGCGTAAATCTGCTTAACATAGCCCGATATCAAAAAGTAACTTACTTTTGCGAATTGGACGAAGTTTAAGGTCTAAGACTTGTTGCATACTCCGCTAAGTCTTTTGTCCAATGCTGAGTTTACGCTCCGTTATGCAGAGTAGCGTAATGAGCTTCTAGAAAGTCAAAGTTAGAGTCCAAAGAAGCACGGCAGATTAATTTCTTCCTTTTTGCAGATTGGTCGCTTTACACTTATTACGCTACGCAGCGTAAACAAGTGTAACTTATTGTAAAGTTGACCATGTTTAACACTCTATTATGCTTCGTGGCATAAGTGAGTGTAAAACAGCTTGAGTTAACTACTTCTACACTCTATTGTGCTTTGCCATGCTACACCGCATAAACAAGCGTAATACAGCCTAAAGCCAGCTAAAGCAATACCAGATACGCACCTACTATTCACACACACAATACACTGATAAGTGTATTGTGCGTAATCATGAAGTGGCTTCAGCGGAAGTGGTCGATAGTGGACTTTGCTCCCCTTCCCAAAAACATGATGCAACATGACCAGTTTCAACATAAAGGTTACCAAGTCAATGGTATTTTGAAGGTTCGAGACACGTGTCACCAGGGTCGTGCCTTCTCCACATACTACTGAACCTATAAATACTCCAGTTGACGAAGATCATCTTCATCTAGGGGCTTTTTTTGGCAAATATCACCTTTTGAATAGAGATAGAAGACATTTGCTTGAGCATTGGCAACAGGAGCGATCAGTCCTTTTGTGAAAATACAGTTCTCTCCATTGGCGATCATTGGTAGTTTTGAGTAGAGACTACCGAAGGCAAAGGGAGCAGATTAGAGATCGAGAGATCGTCTAGTGTAGTTGGCAAGATCTATTGACCAGAAACAGTTGATCGATAGACATCCAGGCTTGACCTTCCTTGCATCCCATCTTTAACTCATGAGGTAGACCGAGCTTCATTCTGTACTCCTTGCTGAATAGTTTTCTTGTTACTTTGTGTATGCTTCGCACAAGATAAGCGAAGTTTGCCATTGGAACTTTATATACAATATTCTCAGTCTTCAAGTCAAAACATAGATCTTGGAATTGCGCATCCTTCTTAAATCCGATCCTCCTTGTCGCGTTGACGTTGTCGTTATTTCAATTCATTTACATCATTTTCTTCTCCTTTTACGATTCATCGAATCAAATTGTTTCACGGAATATCTATATAATACACATATTATCACAATATTCATCAATTTACTGATTGAGTAAGTCCCTATCTAATCGACAAGACCATTCAGGGCACCGCGGTTTCGTTTTCTCCAGCACAGCCCTCACGCAGATCCGTAGTCAAGACTATGTACACAGATTTTCGTTTGGTAGTTTCTAGCGACCGACGTTTTCCATCGTTACAGTTTTCTAGCGCTAGAAGGAGGGCCTAAACCTCTGATCCATATTTTACAGGTAGCCCTGTAAGTGATCCATACCCATGTCCATAAAAATGTAAACGTAATACCTCTAAGGAAGTTTACGAAATCGTGTGGTGTAGATTGGTCACAGCAACGATTCCTTTAGAATCCTATAGGGTAAAAAGCCCATTTATAATTCTGTTTGGCCGTCGCCTTTTAGATCCTGTTGTTTTTTGTCATTAACCTATCTAAGAAATGGACTCTGCATATGCAACCACTGCTGCTATGATCACCACCGACTCGGGTGCCACATCCGTAAATCCCATCGCCACCACCGGACCAGCTTCTGGTGCAATAGGACCTCAGGGGCCATCGCGTCGTTCGTTGAGCTTACAGGGCAAGGATCCTGCATTCACTGTCATGACTCCAGAAGAGTAAAATTTCATTTACATCAAGATCCAGGCAAAGCTTGCTCTTAGCCGAGCTGAGATTGAGGAAAAATGAAATTTTGAGCTGATCCACAGAGGGGGCCAAGATTTCACCACTATCACCTATGACATTATCCCCCTAACCGAACATTATCATGAACTCCTGACCCAGCTAGTTATGGCTAGGAGTCAGACTACATGGTCCATTCTAGAACCTCAAAATGTGGAAGAAGAGGAAGATGAATTCGCAGCCCAATCTGAACACGCAGATTCATATCATACTCTTAGTCCCCATACATAAATAAATCCCTTGTTTCCTCTCATCGGAGAAGCCTCCCATCTCAACTCAGTCATGACTACACAAACCCATATTCCTATCATCCCGCAGGCCACTACGCAATCCTCAGTCCTGCAAGTACAAATACCATCTCAAAATAACATGGGGGCAATCTCATCGCCATGTGTAATCAGTATTCCGTCAGTGGTACCTACGTCTATCGCACCTCATTTCATTCCCCACGTGCAACCTCATACCACACCTATAACCTGCCCGATGCAAAATCCGTTGCAACCCATTGCAAGGCAATAGATCGCAACCATTGTTCAATCGTAGCAATCCGTTCAACAACCCACGGTTGGTCAGTGGATCTCACCTATTTCACATAATCAATCTGCGTTATACGATGTGCAACCCTTAGCCAAACCTACCATGCATGTCCCACAGATAAACCCACAATACCCTTACAATCTCCATCCTACACATTAGGCAGTGGCCAATTTCTCTGCTCAACCTGGTGGGTGGTGGTTTTCATAGGCAGCTCCGTCCATGGGGATAGTCCTTGCAGCACCACCTATCAGTCAAACCATCGCTCCATTCCCATTTCCTGGCACTTCCCTTTCAGTTCAACCCCTGGCCCCTCCTGCGTAAACTTCTTCATCACCAAGCCTAGATCAAGCTTTTTTGCTTATTCAGACCCTTACCAAGGAGGTTAGTCACCTTAAAGCTGCTAGCTCTGATACGATACAAATCATGGATTTCTACTAGGATGATCCTATCAGCCCAGTGGTTCCTATGTTGTCATTGCCGCCAAGGATGTCGTTGCCCCATTTTACTAAATATAATGGGAAAGGAGATCCCAATGCTCACCTTGTTACCTTCAGGTCTGAATCCTTGTTATTGCAGCAATGGCCTCATACGATTATCCATGTCTTTGCAATGTCTCTAGCAGGGAAAGCTTTGGACTGGTATCAAGCGCTCCCTCGCTCTTCCATCTCAACCTTGGAAGAGCTCCTAACACAATTCATGACTCTCTTTAAATACAATTTAAAGCCAAAAGTCATGCTAGACCAACTCATGGAAGTGAAGCAAGATCCACTTGAACCAGTCCAAAAGTTTATACAGCGATGGAGCGTTACTTTGAATGATATCCGTGAGCCTATTGTGGAAGCCCATCTACTGGCTATTTTTAAAGGAGCAGTTAACAACTTCATCAAGTCTAAACTGTATTACCTTACCCCTAGCTCTTTGAGTCAACCTTTCGCCCAAACCAGGAGCATCCAAGATGCTGCTGAGGCTAGTAAAGACCCAGCATATGTGGCCTATAAAAATGCCAATAACAAGGGTAAAGACAAGGGTAAAACAACAACAACGACAGTAGCTGCGCTGCCTGAGGGTGCTAAAAACAAGAATAACAAGAAGGCACCCACAGTGTCTGCCGAGACCATAGCTAGTGCAAGCAACACCGGCCAAGACACGCCTGCCCCTGAAAAGCCCCCCCAGCCAAAGCCAAAATTCAAGCGTAAAGATCGCTCAAAATATACAGCCCTACCTATAAAGCATTGGGAACTGTTGAAACAGTTATTAGGGGCAGGATATATTCAGAATAAAAAAGTATTCGAAGAAGCTCTGCAGCATCACAAGAATCATTGTGAATTACTAAAGAATCCTTCTTTAGCCCTACCTAATGAACCACTAGTTCCAAAGTCTTTTAGGTTGGACCATTTTTGTGACTACCATCAGTTGTGTAGTCATAATACCGATTACTGCTGGGCGTTGAAGGATGACATTCAATGCATGATTGACGATGGTTCTCTGAAACTAGATGGCAGTAGTCCAACACGTCCTAAAAACCAGGCATTGCATGTGTACAAAGATCCATTAAACGCAAATAACGCACCGTACACTATCAACGTGGTAAGTACGGATGGTGAAGGGAAGGTACTGCCTAAAAAACCCATTATTTTACGTGTGCCTACCAGTTCACCCCAGGGGGCAAGTTCTTCACTAGTAGTTAGTGGCATCTTGAGGCCACCCTTTGTTATTCAGGTGCCCTCTCCAACCATAACCCGGTTTCACGTTAACGATAAAGCCATGGCCACGTCCGCGCCCACTCCTAAGGTGCCTTTTATCCTTAGGGTACCAAAACCATCGGCTACCCCTTTTATGCAGGGGCAAGCTTCTAACCAAAACCCTCAATCACCACCCAATAAAAACAAAAACCACTCTATGCTAGGCTTTGCTAAGCCCAGGCCCCTAGCCTCTGTCCCTGCACCTGCACCTTATGGGCAAGACAAAGGTATAGAAACACAGCCACCTCCCCTCGGTAAAAAGAAACACAATCCTCCAACTAATGTTATTCCGCCTCGGGAGATTCATCTCTTAGGGCGAATGGAAGAAGACAGAGGGGATAAGCAACCCAGCTGAGAACGGGACCTCCTCGACGCATTCACACAAGTCAAGTAGGCTCTGAAATAGAAAAATACAATGCTGAGCCTCTATGACTTTCTTATGACATCTCAAAAGCACCGTGAGGCCATGGTTTGTATGCTAACATCCATACCTGTGGATGAAGGCTTACCAGTGGAAGAGGAAGCGATACATGCTATCATGCTTCCTCCCACTGCTGAGCAACCTAAACCAACCCCTTTGACCTTTCATGATGAATCCATCAAAGATGATCTAGAGAAAGGTTGAGTAACGACAAAACCCATGTTTATCACCATCCGGGTTGGTTAATATCGGATCCAGAGGGTGCACGTTGACGATGGCGCGGCTGTGAATGTCATCCCCTATCCTATAGTGGATAAGTTGGGCCTGGTCGACCAGATCAGTTCTATAATGACATCGTGCCTAAAGTCGTTCAACGGGGCACAAGTTCAAGTCAAGGGAACGGTGCATATCGAATTTGTGGTAGGGGATCAATTCCCAATAGAGGCCACATTCATCATTGTCGAGAAGATGCCCAGTTTCAATCTGATCTTAGGGAGGTCCTGGCTAGCCCAACTGAGGGTAGTTTCATCACCAATACATCAAGAGATACACCTCCCTTACACAGGGGGAGAGGTAGTAATACATGGTGATGAAATCACTCCTAGGACTTTCAACAACATCGAAGAAGAATGGAGTTTGGAGATCGAGATGCTCGAAAGTCAAACCCATGTCCAAACCTCCGAACAAGTCGAAATGAATGATGACAGCCTAGCATGGGCAGACCTACCATTTCAAGGAGAAGAGGATGATGTGGAAGAGTCAGGCCATAAACCTCCTCGCCCTTATGCACCGCTGGACATAAAAGCCATAAAGAAACAATTACAGGTTGGTGATTAATCTGAGTGGTGTTTATGCACATCGTTACATTTTCACCAGTTTTTCATTTACGCTTATCAAATTTGATTGTCAGTTCTCTTTAATATACATGTATTTAAGCTTTCTATTCATTACGCCATTTACATTTACCAGTTTACATCGTTTACGCTTCTTGACTTCTATTACTCATATTAGTACGATTACGCAAACATGCACACTTTGCACACTACATTCCCTGACGTACGCACATGGCCTGCAACAGCCTAAAACTAGTGATGGCCTACAATGGCCTAAAACTAGCGATGGCCCACAATGGCCTAAAACTAGTAAAGGCCCGCAATGGCCTAAAACTAGCAAGTTCATTCATTTATATCTTATGCAAATGCTATGTGATGGCCCGCGATGGCCTTAAACTAGCTACTCCATTCTACAGTCATAATAACGCAACCTATCCAAAGTCTTTAAAAATTTTCTTTACGCTTTGTATAAATGAAGACATAAAGTTAAACATAACGTAAATAAAAAAACCATAAAAAAATCTCATGAGTAATCTCGCCAACATTCATATTTCCATTGTTCAAGTTCATCAATAAAATCATGCATAAATCACAATTACGCATCCCCCCTAGTACCACTATCGCTCGTATCTCTTAAGTCCACCTCTAAGCCTAAAAAATCGTCCTCGAGTGGGCCGTTCCTTTTAGAGGATATCCCTTCATGAGGAATGTCATCTTCATGGGGTTCTTGCACTAACACTGGCTCCCCAAGAGGGCGGTCTGCGTCATTACGCTCTTCTTCTTGAACACGCTCCTCATCCTGTTCACCTTCTTCATCCACTCCTTGTACCTACATACAATAAATACATAAGAAAAAATCATGATAAAACAAATCAAAAAAATTTAAATTCAATAACATTCAAACTTACTCACAATGGTCCTGCATCTGCAGCAAAGGGGAGTTGGTCTAAACCGACCCACAGGCGTTGCATAATTTCATCTTCGGTTAGCTCAGACCAAACTCCATCCCCGAGAATAGTTTCAGCCTTCACTTTCCCTTTCTCCATGCTAGTCCATCGGGGTGGTTCAGGGAGGAAAGTAGGGACTGTAGTCTCTTCCCCGGGAAGAGTAATTTTCCTTTTTGGGGACGCGCTTACCGTCACCTGCTCCTGGAACTTCTCGAAGGCCTTAGATGCACCAATGATGTCGAGGAACACCCACAAGGATTGAGCTTCAATGGTAGAATCTTGATAGTGTTGATGAAAAGTGAGACTTTCTCACTTATACAAATGCTTGTGATCTTTTTCCTTTTGCCCCCAATCTTGGACGCTTGCGCAAAAGTCCTTCCGGTCCTGGTTCTTCTGGGCCAAGAGCTCTATTTGCATCCTTTGCTCCACCAATTTGAGATTGGTTTGCAAGCTGTTTCTGACCGCGGTCCAGTAGTGAGCATAGGCAACAATAACCGTATGCTAGTCCTCTTCATCTATTCCTCGCGCTTGCAGGAATTCACATCGCGATATTAAGTCTCCGACCTCTTTGGCCAAAGACACCCTTTCCTTCTCTGACCTCTGCAACTTCTTCCAGAGGTCTTCATTGATGTTTTGACTCTCCCACAAGGAGCGAGTCGAGCGTAATGCACATTTACGCATTACCTCATAAATGTTGCATGGCATGACCGTGCTATCCGATGAAGGCTCGACTGTGTCCAGGTTAATGGGCTCCGTAGGGTCCCATCGAAGGCGAGCTCCTGACAACAAATATTATCAAATGTAAATAAACATTACAACCTTATAATAAAATAAGCATACAATAGCAATAACATACCATCCCTAGGGTCCACACGCTCAAGGCGCTCGATCATATCACTGACAACACCTTCCATGAAGGCAAACTTATCAAGGAATTCTCCCCACACTCTGCTGACAATGGCGTACGGGGATGCGCCTTGTTCATCTGTAGCATAATTAAGTCAAAATTTCTAGTTATTAACAGAATTCATTAAAAATCCTAATACACTGATTACCTCTACCTGTTACAGTGGGGAGTGTGTCAATGTTTTCCGCCTCCTCTCTCTCCTCACGCACAAGGGTCTATGCAACACTTATTCTAACAGTTGGGGCCTCCTCTTCCAAAACTGGGGCCCCTTCCCCACACCGTAATACCACTACCCCTATTTCAGGGGTCAACCGCTCCGTAGGCCTCCCTGTTCATACCACATAACACATCTAAATAGTTCAGAATACCCTGAATAAAGTTGCATAATACAACAATTGCTGTAACTTTCACCATGTCTTTACACTTACCAGGTAGAGGTTTACTCCGCTGAAGTCTGACTTGCACAGTTCTGCCCATGCCACCTACTGGTTCCACAGAGGCCTCGATTAAGTGAGGTCTTTTACGCTGACCCGAGGCATCTACTATCTCTGCAGCCAGATGCTTCCCTCATGACACATCACCAGTGTAAGTGGGAAGTAGCCCACCTACGCTGTCAGGGCCCCACATTCAAGGTGCCATCACATCCCTAGTCGTTATAGACAACGACTCCCCAATTCCCTCCAGAGGATCCTGTGCCCGGGTAGTACCAAAGATATGAGAAATCCAAGGTTTGGACAACTGGTCTTGGTCTTGTAGCACCTAGACCCCATTCCTCTGGACAACCAAAAATTTGGCAAAATGCTGAAGGAAAGCTATGAAGAAGGTAAAGTGCACACTGAAACGCAACTCGAGCTTTTGGCGGAGCCTCACCATTTCAGTGCGTAATCCCTCAGCGAAATAGCTTGCCTAGTCGAATTAGGTCCCTTCCTCCATCACCTCTTGCATAATACGGGTCTGTTCTATAGTAAAGAACTTCCCCTACGAGAGTGTCTTGGGGAAAGCTCGGGCTCAGAAGAGGGGATAAATAGTCTTGGCGACCTCTAATTCGATCTTTTCACAAGGGCTCCCCTTGGTTTCTTTCTTTGTCCCCAACCACTCCTCCAACTCTTCCTAACATTTGACACTTCTCCTTGATTTGTCCTCTATGGGAAGACCATCATAGGGATCGCCAAAGAGGTCAGTAAACAGCTGAGCGTCGATATCAAAGTTTACATGCATGTGACGCACGCGCGTGCAAAAACGTTTAGCTCCCTCGCTGAAGGAGTTAACTAGGGTTAACATTTCGCTTGCGGAGACATCAGGGGTTACGGCTAAGAATAAATGCATCATCCTTGCTTCCCGCAGCTTGGTGACTAATGCAACTGGGGTTGCTACGTGGCCAAGCCAGTGTTGTACCTCCTTTATGTTGCCATAACAGAAAAGAAGGGTGTTCGCCTCATGGCCGGAAATCATGATGGTAATCTCCCGGGATTCCTTGACTGATAATACAAAGCACATGTAAAGATAGCGAAAACACTGGTATGCAACACTTTAAAACAAGAAAAAAGATAATACCCTGTAACTAATAGCAACAACAAAACTTTACCAAGTCCAAATGGCAAAGGAAATGGAGGGAGCTTCCTTTGCACATCCGCGAGGGTGAGGGGTGGGTTCAAAGTCCATTCCTCATGTAACCACTCGAGATTCTGACAATTTTTGAAGGAATTAGCATAACGAGTGGGATACTCATGAATGTCGAAAGCCATTTTCCCCATTACACCAGCGCGTATGTTGCTGGTGGACGTAAACTCCTTTATTGTCATTTCGGTCCAAGAAAATGTATCATTATTGCCTACTAAGCCATTTTCGTTGATGAAAAACCTGTATCATATAACACATTACTATCCTACGCTTTGCAAATTCAGACATTAGAAACATATTGACAGTACCACTAGTAAAATAACTTACCCACCCGAATAATACACTATGCCTAGTGGATTCTGAAAGTAAGTCGAGACATGACGAGCCACAAACAAAGTATTGTACGCATGATAATACCTAAATCTGGGCATCTCCCAGATCCAACTTAGACGCCTCAATCCTCTGGTGCTAAGTTCACGGTCTTGGAGACGCCCAGTATCAATAGCCTCGTTTGTCAGGAAAGCCAGGATGCCCTGTGTAGAACCCACTAACAGATGTTCCAAAATAGCTCCGACCATATCACCCGACAAATGCGACCACACAATAATATTGTACTTACGCAGCAAAAACTGCAAAAACTCCAGCGCACCCTTTCGAAACCATATAGCCTTCCCTTGCAACCGAGTCTGAGGGGGAGGAACATTGGGTACGATAGGGTTTATACAACATAAAACCCCGACTATATCCAAAACAATTAGGATGGGTTTCACCATGATACTGTATAGAAAATAAACATGTTACCATCTAGATTCTGATTGCATGCTTAAACTATATGAAAATTTACAGAAATTACGCTCTAGCCATACAGCCGAAATCACCGAAACCCTTGTAATAGTACAAGATTTATCTCAAACAACGGCGATAGACGCAATACTATTGTCTAAACCCTCGCTTCAATACGAGGTCTACAGCCTAAAACACTAGTTTACGTAGTGGACGCAAAAGGATAAACAAAAAAAAAGCATATCACAGGAAGCAATACAAGTAAGTAAGGGATGGCCTACCGATTTAGGGGAGTGACATCTCTCACTTCGACCAAGGCCTGCGAAGCACGCTGCAGGCTCCCTTATACTTCGTCAATTTTAGCCAACTTAGTATTCTTTCCTCTTACTTTTGGTGCCATTGTTGCAGTCCTGAACACCTTCACACTTGAACACCTTCACAAATAACACGCTATAATCTTTTGCTCTTTCTCCTTCTCTCTGTGACAGCCGAGAATTCAAATTTGTGATAGCCAACAGACTGTTTTCGATACGAACTGCCTACTTATATGGGAAACTAACCAACTTGACGCCAGATTTAAGCGAAACTTGCCCAAATGCTGGTGTCAGTATAACCTGGAACCCAAAAATCAAGGCATTAATTGCAACAGATATTGCATGCATTAAGGTCCAAAACAACCTTAAACTACTACATCTTATCTCCTTGTAATTAGGCCGCATTAATTACAGGCTATTCACGATGTTCAAAATTCAGTTAGCTTCTCACGTCCAGCAACGTCACATCACATCCTTTTTCTTTTTAGACTAAACCAAGCATTATACACTAAATACTTTTCGCATCCAACTTAGCATTTTTCTAATTACTTTCATATTTGAAAATTTTGCAAGACAATTGCCAAATGGACGAAACTTTATCTGCACTCCTAGTTTTAACAGGTCCACATGGGAAAATCATTAGAAAATTTGATCCCACACTAGTAGAAACTAACCTTGCCTTCGATGACGCAACCATAGCCACGTCGAAAACATCTCTAGACTAGCAAAAAAATTGACGCGCATGCTAGATCTGGAAGCTGGAGATGTAACCGAAGACCCACTTAACGAGGTCACTATGGTTACGCATAAAGGTGAGACTAAAACTCTTAAGCTTAGTTCTTTACTAGAACAAAAGCTATATGATAACATAAAGCAGGTCCTCCAGAACAACATCACAGTGTTTGCATGGTCATACGAAGATATGTCGGGACTAGACCCAAGATTAATACAGCACAACATAATTCTAGATCCCCATATCAAAGTAGTTAGCCAGAAAGCACAAAAAATTAAGCCAGAAGTTGCACTAGTAGTACGTGATGAGATCACTAAACTGTACCAGGCTGGTTTTATTCGCGCGGTCGATTACTCAAACTGGGTATCTAACATTGTAGTTGTTCCTAAAAAGACCAGAGGGATACGCATCTGCATAGACTTTCGAGACTTGAACAAAGCTACAATCAAGGATAATTTCCCATTACCGATTATTAACTAACTATTTGATACAACCATTGGGCATGCGCTTTTATCCTTCATGGATGGCTTCTCAGGCTACAATCAAATACGCATCAACCCAGAACACCAGCTGACAACGACATTCATGACACCCTGGGGGACCTTTTTCTACACCATGATACCTTTTAGTTTAAAAAATGTTGAAGCTACGTATCAATGAGCTATGACATACATCTTTAGCAATTACCTCCTAGGGAGACTGAATGATTATGTTGACGATATAGCCGTTAAGTCTATAAGGTCAGAAGATCATTCAAAGGATCTGGAGTTAGTCCTTAAAAGATGCTCTAAGTACAATCTTTGGCTAAACCTAAAGAAGTGCATATTCGGAGTCAAAACTAGACGCATGCTGGGGTTTGTGGTATCGAAAACCAGTATACGAGTAGATCCTGACAAAGTCAAAGCCATTGTTGAATTGACACCCCCTACGAATCTCAAGTAATTACGCAGATTGCAAGGGAGGTTACAGTTTCTCAGGCGGTTCATTTCAAGGCTAATGGACAAGTTACACCCTATGCAGCATCTGCTAAAAAAGGGAGTTAATTTCAAATGGATGGATTATTGTCAGCGTGCGTTTGACAACTTGAAGTAAGAGCTTCAACGCTTACCAATAGTATTCCCACCACAAAGGGATCAACCGTTTTACATTTACCTCGCAACATCAGATGTAGCCTTAGCTGCATTATTCTGTCAAAAGAGAGATGATGGGTCAGAAATACCCATATATTACTTGAGTCATGCTCTATGTGCATATGAAACAAGGTACAATGAAGTAGAGCATAATTGCTTAGCTTTAGTATTTATGCTCAAAAAGTGCAGACACTATCTCTTTTGTAGCCAGGTCAACATAATCTGCAAAAATAACATCCTTAAGGCTATTACGCATAATCTGTACGAAAGTAGTAAAATAGCTCATTGGAAAGCTATCACGGTAGAGTTCAATCTGCATTATATTAGCCAATCTTCTACAAAAGGCCAAACAATAGCTGATCAACTAATAACCTCACCTATTGACAATCAGGCAACCATAGTGCCTGAATTTTTGGATGAGCATGTACATATTTTAAGCCCTGTTTTAACAAGCCCCGAAGCAACGCTATATTTTGATGGAGCTTCAACTGCTAGAGGTGGAAGTGCCACCACAGTCATTTCTCTTTCACTTGAGGATGTGCATCTTCACACTTACCGCTTGACCTTTCCCTGTACGAACAACATGGCAGAGTACGAGGGACTCCTCAAGGGATTATTAATAGCCAAAGAGTTTGATGTTCAACACCTGGCAATTAGGGGTGATTCGATGCTTTTTATAAATCAAATCATAGGAGTCTATGGCTACAAGGCTACACATTTACAGCCCTACTGCGATATGGCTAAAGATCTTCCAAAGCAGTTCAAAATGATCGATGCCCAACACATACCCCGAAACGACAACACGCTAGCTGATGCACTGGCTACATTAGCTTTAAACATGTCGTCACACTTGTTTGACACTTGTCCCACCCTAATAACAAACTTTAAAAATCCTATCATTCAAGCGGCGCAAATAACTTCACTGCTCGAGGATAGAACACCAGAGTGGTATGACAACATTAAAACTTACCTCTTGCATGGCGAATCACCACATGAGCTAACATGTGCGTAGAAAGATGCAATTTGCAAGTGAGCTAGGCAGTACGTCATCATAGGAGATAGTACCCTCTATAGACACTCTTTTGATGGAGTACTACTTACTTGCGTTAACAAAGACCAGGCGCAACGTATAGTCGCGAGGTCCACGAGGGATTATGCAGAGGACACGTAGCACCACGAGCCATGGCCTCTAAAATCCATTGCTTAGGGTATTATTGGTCATACATGGAAAAAGATTATCTTACAAAGGTTAAAACATGTGACACATATCAGTGTTATGCAAACCTTATACATGTGTCACCTACATAACTACACACGACTCAGATAACATGGCCCTTTCAATGATGAGAATTAGACATTATAGGGCCTATCGCACCGAAATCTTCTGTATTTCATAGCTTCATAATCACCACCACTGAGTACTTCACAAAGTGGGTGGAAGCCATCCCTTTGCGAAAGATCACATCTCAACAGATCTGTCATTTCATTCTAAATAACATTGTAACTAGATTTGGTCTCCCGATGACTATCGTGACCAACAATGGGCCACAATTTAGCAGTCTGGAAACCAAATCCTTTTGGGACAACCTAGGTATCAAACAATCTTTTTCATCACCTTATTACCCGCAAGCGAATGGTCAAGCTGAAGCAACAAACAAGGTCATTATCAACTTACTCAAGAAAATGCTCAATAGTAACAAGAGACGGTGGCATGAAAAGATCCTCTATGTGCTATGGGCGTATCGTACCACATGCAGAATAGCTATAGACAGTATGCCCTATAGCCTAGTCTATGGATCCAAGGTGGTGTTGCCCCTTGAATTACAAGTTTCTTCTTTGCGAATGGTCCTCTCCACGATTATAAATGAGGCTCAACACACCGAGTCTTGGATCATGGATCTGGATTTAGTAGAAGAGAAGTGAATACAGACGCTTGATACCATCGAAAAGTATCAAGATAAGCAGAGGTAAAAGCACCGTCATAATCTTCAACAATTTCCAATCAAGAAGGGAGATTTGGTTCTCAAGGCCATTCGCGAACCAGTAGGCAACTTCTCTACAAACTGGGAGGGCCCTTTCTTGGTAGCTGATGTGTATGGCAACGGTGCATTCAAGTTAAAAGATATCAACGGAAATGAGTTACTGAATCCTATGAACCATATATATCTAAAGCGGTACTACATCTAGCTGCATATCCAGTGTTAACATCCGACATGGCAACAATCGTTCGCTACAACGTAAAACTGGCATCCTCTTCATGCATCTGCTATGACGCTAAACTGGCAACAACCGTCCGCTACGATGTAACACTAGCACTCTCCTCATGCATCCACCATGATGCTAAACTGACACTGATCATCCACTATGATGTAAAACTGGCACTTCTGGCATGCGTCCGCCACGACGCTAAACTGGCAACAATCATCTGCCATGACGTAAAACTAGCATGTTGCAACCGTCTGCTACGACGTAAAACTAGCAGTGTTGTACAGGTCTGCCAAGATGTAAAATTGGCATCCCCTGCACGTGTTCTCCACGATGCTAAACTAGCACTGGCTATCCACCATGACATGAAACTGGCACAGGTAAGCATCTATCTGCTGAGACGTGAAACTAGCACAGATTTGTCCCTGGGTCACGACATGAAACTGACATCCACAGCACGGTCTGCTGAGACCATAAATTAGTTCTACCACCGTCTGCTATGACATAAAACTAGCACTTTTCAGTCCACCCAGACTTTAAACTGGGACCATGGTCTGCTGGGACTTAAAATCAACAACGACAGTCTACCAGGACTTAAAACTGGGACCTACAAACTTCCAACATGCGAATCAAGTGAGCGTCATCGTCTCTGGGTGGCTGCAAAATAAATGGGATGGGAAGTTGGGATAGCCCCAGCATCGCTACCTCATAGGCATTCTGCTGATTCCTCGGATGTGCTGAAAGGCATACTACTGACCCCTCGGAGATGTCGTCACTGCATCCATTTCAACGGTGGTACCTCTAAGAGATTAGTTTTGCCGTTCGGAGCCCCAAAGGAGTTCTCATCAACCACAACCTTGGGGATCTCCGCTCATCATCACTATTAGGCTCTGGCTTCATAGATTCACCTAGCTGATTCTTTGCATAACCAGTCGGGTGCAATGAGTTTGATGATCTTTGGCGGCGATATGTTGGGCCGAGCGTTAACATTGAAGATCCTAGCCTTGTGCTACAATTCCCCCTTCACGGCCCACTCACTCTGTCTAGCCCCAAATGGTACTTGTTTCAACAACCTCTCTAGTGATTCGACCGCACAATGGTGTCCTTTGTTTTCTTCTTTGGTTGCAGGTTACTTGCTACGAGGATGTCGTTTAAAGGTGTGTTCATCTGAGCGGTGAAATACAGGCAGCGTTTTAAGATGGCCTCTTAAGTTAGCCCATCCACTCAAGAGTGCATCCCTGTTTTCCCCATCATCCTACCTCTAGCCCTTATTACCCTCCTTAGCTATCCCATCTGTTTCCCTTACGAAAAATGTAAAACACTTTCCGCATCTACATTACAATCAAGTCCATAAACCGGTGTCACGCAACTCGCCTAATCGATGCCAAAAAAAAAGTGGGTCAGCAAAATGGATGAAACACAACTCATCCAGGCCATGTAGAAGCAACACAATTCATCTATGCAAGCCCCTTCATCTACAAAATGACGGCATAACTCTATGCAAATGCAATCGCAGGATAAGGCCTAAGTGCTTATGCTTGAAAAACTATACTCACACATTTGCGTCTTCCCTGAACCTCATTTGAGTCTTCCCCGAACCTCACTTGAGTCTTCCCCGAACCTCTATCCTCTTACCTCTGTACACATTCCCTCCCATACCGTTTATCTTCCGTCTCCCTCATTTCTGCACTTCTGCTTTGACAGGGCGACACTTGAGTAACCATTGATGAATGATGTTCGTACTTTTATCCATCTGGTGTTTTGTATTCTTTGTCGACGTCTTTCGGGCAAGCCCTCTAAATGTCAACAAAGAGGGGCCATTGAAACACCGTAGAAATTGCGAATCGGCCTAAGGGGAAGATTCACGATTTGGGCAAAAGTTTGCGGCAGAAATCCAGAAGACAGAACGAGGAAAAGAGGCACGCAGCAATCAAGTCTCCAAGTTTTTTACAAATTTCGACCTTACTTTGTTTCCTCTCTTTATGCTACATTATGCAACATAGCGTAGTGTCACTCAGTGTAAATCTGCTTAACATAGCCCGATATCAGAAAGTAACTTACTTCAGCGAATTGGACGAAGTTTAAGGTCTAAGACTTGTCACATACTCCGCTAAGTCTTTTGTCCAAGGCTAAGTTTACGCTCCGTTACGCAGAGTAGTGTAATGAGCTTCCAGAAAGTCAAAGTCAGAGTCCAAAGAAGCACGGAAGATTAATTTCTTCCTTTTTGCAGACTGGTCGCTTTACGCTTATTATGCTACGCAGCGTAAACAAGTGTAACTTATTGTAAAGTTGACCATGTTTGACACTCTATTATGCTTCGTGGCGTAAGTGAGCATAAAATAGCTTGAGTTAACTACTTCTACACTCTGCCATGCTATGTAGCGTAAACGATCATAATACAGCCTAAAGCTGGCTAAACCAGTACCAAATATGCACCTGTTATCCACACGCACAATACATTGATGAGCGTATTGTGCATAATCATGAAGGCTTCAACAGAAGTGGTCGATAGCGTACTTTGCTCCCCTTCCCAAAAACGTGATGCGACATGACCAGTTTCAACATAAAGTTTACCAAGTCAATGGTATTTTGAAGGTTCGAGACACGTGTCACCAGGGCCATGCCTTCTCCACGTACTACCGAACCTATAAATAGTCCAGTTGGCGAAGATCATCTTCATCTAGGGGCTTTTTTTGGCAACTATCACCTTTTGAGCAGAGACAGAAGACATTTGCTTGAGCATTGGCAGTAGGAGCGATCAATCCTTTCGCGAAAATACAGTTCTCTCCATTGGCGATCATTGGCAGTTTTGAGCAGAGACTACTGAAGGCAAAGGGAGTAGATCAGAGATCGAGAGATCGTCTGGTGCGGTTGGCAAGATCTATTGACCAGAAACAGTTGATTGACAGACATCCAGGCTTGACCTTCCTTGCATCCCATCTTTGGTACTCCTTGTTGAACAGTTTTCTTGTTACTTTGTGTATGCTTCGTACAAGATAAGCGGAGTTTGCCATTGGAACTTTATATACAATATTCTTAGTCTTCAAGTCAAAACATAGATCTTGGAATTCCACATCCTTCTTAAATTCGATCCTCCTTGTCGCGTTGATGTTGTCATTATTTCAATTCATTTACATTGTTTTCTTCTCCTTTTACGATTCATCGAATCAAATTGTTTCGCGCAATATCTATATAATACACATATCATCGCAATATTCATCAATTTATTGATTGAGTAAGTCCCTATCTGATCGACAAGACCGTTCAGGGCACCACAGATTCGTTTTCTCCAGCACGACCCTCACGTGAATCCGTGGTCAAGACTGTGTACACGGATTTTCGTTTGGTAGTTTCCAGCGACCGATGTTTTTCGTCATTACACACACTACTGCAGCAAGTTACTAAGGAAGAAGGTGAGCTATGAAAAAGAGAGAGTGTAGAAGAATATAACCAAAATTCTTCCCTCAGAAAGAAGGGAGTAATATTCTACGAGGATGAGAAAGATTCACCACTCGAAGAGATGGTGAACAGGAAAACCTTGCCTATTCAAAAGTTAGCATCAAAAGTATCAACAAAGGTAGACCAAATCTTGGACTCCTTTGATAGTAGGTTTCAAACTGTGCTTAAAGTAGTAGAGGAGTCTAGGGAGCAAGGTAGTGATCATGATAAAAGGAAAAAGAGAGAAGCAAAAAATGCACGTAACAGGGGTAAGGGTAAAGCTGCTATTATTGAAGAGGTTGTGGACTCAGATATGAATGATGATAGTGGATGTGAGATTTTTCAATATAACCATCCTAAGAGATGTTACCCTGTAATCTCACATTTATAGGAATCTAGGGTGTATGCACTTAATCCACATTTAAACAAATGACAAACATCTTGACAGTTACCTTATCCCCAAGGAAACCCAAGGCAGTTCCACCAACCTTTAACGTATTATCCAAGTGGAACTCCACCATAACCAATTGAGCAACATCAATAGTGGCAGCATCCACAATCATGGCGAATGCCACCACCAAGGTAACAACATCCTTACCGGCAACCAGACCCATATGGATATTATGTGAAACATCCAATATTTCCAAATGACTCTATTGGTCACTTTACTTCCCAACATCTCTACCAAGCCCACAAGTACTATAGGACTCCCTCTCCTAGGGGTGACATTCTACAAGTGTACCATCCTTCCAATCCGACCGCATCTCTTCCACCAATAGCTCCATTACCACCTACTCCAGTAATGCAAGGTGAACTCCTTGCTCAGTCATAGCAACGCAATGCCACAAGGGTTGTTAATCCTCAATCTACTATTGGTTTTGACAATTGTACAAAGAAAAGATCTTTCTTTAGAACCAATATTCCAACCAAGCCTTTACAACCCCAAGTGGTTGAATCTTTGGACACCTCCATATCAACTAAAGCTTCAGAGTCCTCTTTGAACTTAACATTGCATTCAACACATACGGTCATGTTAACACATGCTATTACTAATTAGATCAAAGTTGGTCACCTTCCTAGAAAATTCTTTGATCCTAGGATTCCCCTAATATATCTACAAATAGCTAGGAATCAGCCATGCAAAGCTATTTTGGATTCAGGTTCTAGTGTCAACCTCATATCCCAAGAAAAGTATAAGGCTAGGAACCTACCCCCATTAGAAAAGAGCAATGTCCATTTAGAGTTAGCCGACCAGTCCATCATTGTTCCCTTGGGATTAGTGGAGGACATTGTTACCATTGTTTGTGGGTGGCCGTATCCAGCTGACTTCCTAGTGATTCAAGTAAATAACAGTAACAAGAACTTCCCACTCATAATGGGAAGGGCATGGCTAAGAACTATCAATGCATGCCTAGGAATCCATGATTTTTCCTTAGACATATCTAAGGAAAACACTTTTGGAAACATCGAGAAGAAGAAGGTTCCATGCATCACATACAGTGACACAGGGTGCAATTGCATGTAGAGATCATGGGTTGTGCATAGTTTGACATTTCCTGCATGCAATCAATATGCACAAATGATCAACATACAAAGGTGCCTATATGCAATAGCCACATGACAAGAAGACACCTAGTGGCTAATAGCTAATCAAGAAAGTAGCTCACTAATATGCATGGAACTAACTGAGGATTTGACTTGCACTTACATAGATAGCATTGATGCGTTAGAGAAAGTTCACTACCAACTTCCCAGTCCTAACTTAGAAAACATCAACTGGGAGAAGTTGAAAATCCCTAAGAAATTTAAACAAGAGCCCCTAAAGCTAAAATCATTACTCACTAGTATGGAGTACATGTTCCTTAAGAATGGAAAACCTGTAATCATCAACGCAAGACTTTCTCTGTAACAAAAAGAAAGTCTTCTCAAGGTAATAAATAAGTGGTCAAAAGCCTTCACCTAGCCATATTTTGAATTAACTAGAGTAGATCCTAAGATATGCTAGCATAGGATTTACATTGACTCCTCCATGAAGCCTCGAAAACAACCACAGAGGCAATTAAATCCAAAGCTGAAGTAAGTAGTGAAATAAGAAATCGAACAACTTCTAAAGGTTGGGTTCATATGCCCCATTGGTAGAGTTAATGAAAAAGGATGTATCCTTTGAGTGGACTAGGGAATGCAAACTAGCTTTCCAAACTCTAAAGTAGAAACTAGTAGAAATACACATTCTACAAGCTCCTAACTAGTTCAGGTCCTTCCATGTCATGATTGATGCATCCAACTATACCTTAGGAGATGTACTTACATAGTTAGATGATCAAAAACACCCTTATTACATCCATTGTGCAAGTAGAAGTATAGCTGGTGCACAACTTAACTACACTACTATAGAAAAAGAATTAATGGTTGTAGTGTCTTGGGATACAAAGTATTCATACACATAGATCATAGTGCAATTCAGTTTCTCATGAATAAGCCAATGGTAAGCCCCCGTATTATATGATGGCTGGTAATCCTACAATAGTTTGACTTAATAATGATTGATCATAAAGGCACTGAGAACATAGTTGCCAATCATTTATCTTGGTTGCATTAGGATAGCAAAGAGGATGAGTATCCTATTTTCGATCACTTCCCTGATGAGTTCCTCTTTGTTAGTGTAGTGAATGACCAATCACCCATGGGGACAAACTAGTATAGTAGCATTTTGATCTATCTCCTTACCCAACAAACACCATAAGAGTTAGACCTTAAGAAGAAAAAATAGTTTCTTCACAGAGCCAAGTACTTTATGGAGATCAATGAACAACTTTATAAAGTATGTCCCGATGGCTTGGTTCGATGGTGTGTTCTTGATAGAGATCAACTGAGAGTTCTTCAAGATGCTCATGAGGGCCTTTCTAGGGGTCACTATGCTAGGAGACAAACGGCTATTAAGATCCTTCTTGTAGGGTATTATTGGCCTACCTTGTTCTAGGACACCCATCACTTTGTCCAATCTTGTAAACATTGTCAATGTGATGAGGGAATGATTGCTAGAATGGAGGGTCCGCAACAGTGGATTCAACCATTAGAACCCTTCGACATTTGGGGAATTTACTTCATGGGTCCCATTAAACCAATGTCCAATGGAAAAGCACACATCATAGTTGTCATAGAATACTTAACAAAATGGGCTGAAGCAGCTACCATTAAAGATTGTACATCATCTACAGCTACACGATTTGTTCAACAATAAGTCATCAATAGGTTTGGTGTGCTACATGCACTAATCTCAGACAATGGTACACATTTCACAGGCGCAACTTTTCAGAAGTTAATGCAACACTTAGGGGTTAAGCACAAATTTATTACACCATACCACCCCAAGCAAATGGTCAAGTCGAGGTCACCAAAAGGGAGATTACCAAGATACTGACAAAACCCATTAGCAAATATAGGCAAGATTGGAGCACTAAATTGAATGATGCTCTTTGGGCATACTGCTCGATGTGGAAACTCCCTATAGGCTACTCTCCCTACAAGTTAGTGTATGGAAAATTGCCAATGCTCCCTATCCAAACTAAAATCTGTACACTAGCCACGACATGTGACATCAACCTTAACCTTGATCTAGCACAAAAACAAAGGTTGATGACTGTTAACTTGCTAGAAGAGAATCGACTAGCTGCCCTGTCATCTAATGAGCTGCACAAGGCATTTAATAAGTAATGTCATGACCTGAAAATTAGGAAAGTGAAGTATCAACTAGGAGATAAGGTTCTCTACTGGAACCCCACACATGTGTCACAACACATCAAATTTCAAGCACTATGGGAAGGACCTTACATCATTTATGTAACTTTTCCTTCAGGAGCCATGACCATATATAAACCTAAGATCCCAAATAAAATACTGTTAGTCAACGTGCAACAAACAAATCCTTTCCATGAATTTGCAATAAAGCTATCCCAAATTCAATATCTACGAATTGTTCAAACTTCCAAGGCTCAAACAAGCAATATCTTCAAGACAATCCTATTATGCTACCAAAAATTGCTGCGTAAACTACCACGTACGAGACTCCATTTTGACTAGATAATAGATGTCAACGATTGCATTCAAATAGAACCTTTAAAAGACTTGACAATTTCTGATTGAAATACCACGAGAATTCACTTTAAAGATAAAAAGAAGCTATTCTGGTCCCATCAAAATACCAAAGATTCTCTGAACCCTCTCGACTACTGAATTGTTCAACGGCGTGACTACAAACAGAGGCTCTCTTACAACAATCCCAATAGCAGTTCCCACACGTTGCACAATAATGAAATTTACTACTAAAATGCTCTTAAGGCTTTTAAACACAAGCGCTTCTATGGCAAAATTTTAATAGAAATTTCTATCGGGCAACAAGAACAATAAGAGCAATCTAAAAATCCCAAAATTACTTGCCAAGGATGATACTATCTAAACCACTAGCTAAACAATTTAAACAAAACAAAAAATGAAATGCATAACTCACAGGACCATGACAAAGAGGCTGAAATCTTTATTCTAGCAAGCCATCTTCCAAGAAATCGTTCATGCTTTCTTCTTTACAAATGCTCTTCTCCCAAGACACAAAGTGTCTCCAAGAGCCCAAGTGCTAACTAGTAGCCTTCAAAATGTGATGTATGAGACCCCAAATGTGATGTGAGAAGTCATTCCAATTGATCCCTTCCTTCCCTCTTGAAGCCTTTTTATAGGATTCCAAGGTAGGTAGGGAAGTTACAAATTTAAAAATATCTTACCTAACTTCTCTCCCAAGTAACTTGACCAACCAATTAGGAGGTTACTTGCCCAACAAGTTAGGAGGTTACTTGCTCAACAATTTAGGTAAGTTACAAAATATCTTGGGTGGTTGCCACCACAAAAGAGATAAGGTAGTTGACAAGTGGCCTTGGCAATCTCAAAAAATATATATATGAATACAAGCTATAGTACTCCATACATATTTATCCCTTTGATTTTGCTTCTTCCAAATGAGATATTAAGTCTTCTAAATGATATATAGGGAAGTTGCAATTTCCAAATATTCAAAAGTATCTCCAAAAATATCTCCCCTAAATTTTCTCTCAAGTAACCTGACTAACCAATTAGAAGATTGCTTTCTCAACAAGTTAGGAGAAAGTTACAACAATTAAAATCTACAACTGATAAGTGTTTACATCATACATATCCTCAAGATTTTGGTTTTTTTTTTAATATAATTTAAATATGTAGGTAAATATCAACATTTATATTCAATCATTATCCTTGAGGCTACGTTTCATTCATCATCATTTCATTTTTTTTTAAACACTTCACAGGACAGCAAATACGTTAGCTTTATGGGAGGATAAATATATTTCAAATGTAAGGTTTTCTAACGCAGTTAACCACGTTGCTTGATGCTCCTTCTGTGCGTAGCTCCCTCCCATGATTTGTGTTGCTTCTCCACCGAACTGCTCAGTCCGTTATTTCTCTGCCACCGCTCTACATCGGATTGGCCCAAAGGTCGCGATTGCTGCCGTTGGTTTGTTGCTGATGTCGCCGAAACCCTGCAGCTGCTTTGCTGCCGCCATCTCCATGTCTTCCATGTCCACCATGGCTATGTGTCATCTATTGAACTCTCCACAAACACGATTGCAGTTGGAACAGCTTTTTCGCAGAGCTTGGTATCAGTTATATTAACAGTAAAATGACTTGAATTTGTGAACCCTCAGCAATGGTGTCTTGCCCCTATTCGTGGACAGTGTCCAAGTCCGACGCATTCGTATTTTTGTTTTGCAGTTTTTGCTCGGAACTGTCCGAAGTTGCAGGCAAAGGTGTAGGCATAGCAACCGGCTACGTTCTGACCCTGCTTCATTCATTTTCTGTAGTCTTTGGCCAGGAAATTAAGCTTACTGTGGAAACAGAACAAAGAAACCCTCCGTGGCAAGTGTTTGGAAAAATTCCAAATAGAATATGGAGTGATTTCTAGCATTTTCTTAGGAAATTTTAGCAGCATGCATCACTGCGTTTTTGTTGCCATTGATACTGCGTTTTTCTTTTTTGTGTTTAACCCTGTTTCTGCAAGTATTCAGTAACTATTTCTTCTTAACACAGAATCCATTTTCCCTGTTCTTGGCTTTTGTAAAAGCAGGACCAACATCATTTCATGCTTGATATATTTATGTGACCAGGCCCTATATGTTCTATGTCTACCACC
>MNCI01024332.1:9742-38785 GCA_015680685.1 Gnetum montanum | reverse complement strand
ACTAAGGAAAGACTCAAAGGATGAAAAGGGTGTGACTTCAAGGGGATTCTATACATTTGTACTAGCTATTCTCTTGAGTGCTTGGATGCTTTTTCTTTAAGTTTTCTACCATTCTAATCATTCATCAAATTACCAAAAGCTGAGTACATAAAAATAAGTCTTTGCATGGTGTGGTTCTCATGCAAAAAGAAATAGTGAGAATTCAAAGCACACCCCTTAGACACAATAATGAACTTGGGCTACACACACTGGTTATGGCACTAGAAAGGCATGTTACCCATGCCTGAAGGTTTCCTCTAACTAAGGCCCCTTCTCGCTTTCTAGTTCTCCATCTCACTCTCCTTGGAATGGTGGTGACTTTTTGTAAATGCATTCTTGTTGCTTCAAGAGGATGGGTTGGTCACATGTGTTGATGCAAGGTCACTGAATATCATTTTTTGAGCCTAGATTTGGAATGAGTTCTACTCGATCAAATTAACCATGAAACACATAAGGGACATTACACAACCTTGTTCTTGGGTTTTCATTCCATTCTCTCCTCTCCACATTTCTTTACCATTTCTCACCTCATTGCCAGTTTTATCATTAGTCTATATCTTGGTTGATGCATTGTTCTTCCTTAGTAATTTCTTGTGGGTAAGTTTTTAACTCTTGCTTCCCAATGACATTCCTAGAGCTAACAGACTCTTTGGTTTTTGGGTCTGTCAGGGCATCAAGGGCATGAGCCTGCTTTGGGGAGGACCCACTGGCATTCCTTTTTGGTACACTTGTTAACTTCTTTCCCTTAAACATTTCCTGCAATCAACAATTTTTGTTTCATCCCCATCCATGACATTCATTTTATTGGCGTTGTCATTGTTACTTTTTCTCCATCTTTCTTATTCCTTATCTTTTTCCATCCTACCACTACTAAAGGTTTTCTCTTAGTCATGGGGACCTAAGCACAAAAAGTTTTCAATTTTCCCTAACCCCTACACCTTAGGTAGCCCCCAGTGTTAAAACTCCAAAATCGGTATTTGTCATAACCACAACTCAACCAATGCACTTNTCTCTCTCTCTCTCTCTCTCTCTCTCTCCTTCTTCTCTTCCAACTTCCAAATAAGGCTAGATGTCATTTATGTATAGTGCTCACTTTTGTGGTTATGAACACTAATGTTGTCATGTATTGTATTGTTAATCTGTTCACTAGACACATTGAATCAGTCACGCCATTCCACCATCAATGGCCATTCAGTCGATAATCCCATACCTTCCAAATATTTTGTAAGGAACTCAAGGATGAGTTTTCATTCAGTCATGGGGGTATGATGAACTGTGATATAGCGTATGTGATATCGCATCCGCGATATTGGATCGACCATGCAATATTGAATAACTGATATCGTGGCCTACCTTCTTGCTTATAAATAAGAGGCAGTGCTCTTTTTTCCACATTAGAAGTTAATCCCTTAGCCAAACTCTTGCCAATTTCTCCCCCTAGAGCTAGAATTATTTTTGTGTGCCCACAGTAAGAGTCATAGAGTGAACGGATATTTATTTGAGCATTGTGTATCTGAGCACACTGTTTGTATGGCAATAAAGACGAACTTTATGATAAACCTTGCAGCATATAGAATAGATGAATTAGTGTTAATTATTATTTAATACTTTCATAGTTAATTAATGATTTCTCTCTCCCTACAACTCTCTTGGTTAAATACACTTGGTACGACTGCTTCGACCATGCGTATACCGCTTGGTAACCCAGTAACAATTAGCGTTTGGTAATCCTAGTATCATTGCACTGGTTCAGGATGTGTACAACAAGTGGGAATGGATACTGGTGTGAGGAGTACTTAGAACTTAGTTAATAAATAGTTACATTAGATTATTTAATTAGTTATTTCTCTCCTCCCTCCTTATTAGCGTAGAATATAAAACATGTAAAAGCCATAAAAATCATATGCCTCAAGCTTACTTAAGCATACAACTGTGACATATAAGTAAGTTTGGGAAGAGAACAATTAATCAATCCATTATTATTCCACAAAGGTTCATAGGCACTTAGTCCTTGGAATTCGACCGGATCGTGCATGAAATGCTTGTATTTGTATGGTTGAGTGTAGGGGTACCTCACCACTCATCAACTAACAAATAATACACTTGTATTTGAAAAAGGAAAATAATAAAATTTAATTCATGACCATTTCCACCTCAAGTCATTAATGCTTAAAATGACCATAAACTTATGCCAATAATTAATGCGTTATCATAGTTTATTAAAATTTTGATTATTTAATTAGTCACAATCCATTGTAAAGGACACACAGTGATTTAGGAAAAATTGAGCATGGGGTTTTCATAATATTGAGAAAATTAGGTCATGCTACAAATGTGATTTTGAGAATCATTCTTGAGTGCTCAATGACCTTGAGAATAATTTGTAATAAGAGATCATTGTAAAAATAAATACCAAGAAGATGATCGNTTGAGTGCTCAATGACCTTGAGAATAATTTGTAATAAGAGATCATTTTAAAAATAAATACCAAGAAGATGATCGATTTTGATATAATTTTGAAAGAAGACCAGATCTTTGTGATGCCGTTCATCAATTTAGTCTAAGATAATTTGGAATTGAAGAGATCCACTATCTTTAATTCTAACTATTTCTCCACTATGATTGACCTAGATATCCAGGAAGTTCTAAAACCTATCAAGTTGTTAAGCTATGCTATCAAGTTGACAACAAGCTAGCTGATGATGAATGCAAAAACACTAAAGAGTTTGCAAACTTACAACAATGATGTGATGGAGATTTTCTATACTGGCCATTCTATTTGCATCCATATCACTAAAGAGCTTATTCATAGGATAATGAATGATAGGAATGTCTACATTTCATTTATAAACATCCACTCCATTGACAAAAACTCTTTTCTTTTCTCCTTCCTATTCCAACAAGATTTTGATATAGGAGAACAAATCCATGAATTAACCTTGATTAACATGATGATCCTATTCATAATATTTTAGAAATTATAATGCATCTATTGATTTTGTAGACAATTATACAACAATCCAATGGAGCATTCTAAAAGCCTTGCATTATATTACCACTTTGAGGATAAAAGTCAATTCGGCTTGTTTTGCTGTTGATAATTTTCATCAAGTTATCTTCAAGTTTCACAATGAAATTATTAGCCATTTTAATGTTGAAACTTTTATAATGATTATTTTCTAAAAAATTTCAACTCCAAAAATTGCTTTAATTCTCCAACATGCATGGAAATTTTAATTTTTCTTGGAGAAATAAGACTCACAAATCTAATAACAAAGAAAATTCTATTAAAATGTAATTTTTTAATCATCATATCATAAGCACTTGTAATAACTTAGACTTCTAGAAGAAAAGTTACAAGAAAGAGGTCATCTATGATAAAGCAAAAGGAATCAATAACAAAAAAGCTGAGAATGCATGCAAGAAAAAAATAAGGGCAAAGAGAAAGAGCATATGCATGAAGAAGAGGGAAATAGTGATAGTCTTAAGAAATTCATTATTAGGCAAGGATTTATTATTCCTTTATCCAATTATAATTTAAAGATTAATGAAGAAGAGTTTAGGGATAGAATTTCCAGCTTATGAAGCCCTAAAGAACAATTACTATATTCTTCATATGTCAAAGAATACACACACTTTAAGAGCTTACCTAGACCTTTTGGCTATAGACGATCTTAAGAAATTGGGAGCAAAAAATTATTTGTCCTTTATCAAAATCCTCTCTACTTATGAATGGTTAAATAATCATGAATTTCTAAAGAATGCATTGAAGATCTAGGATAAAGACCCAAATGTTGTTATTAAACAAGAAGTCTGCTACTAGCTTGTAAATCATAGGTCAAATGCATTAAATAACCATGAAATGTTTAAAGTAGATGTATACATTTACATAGAACTAGTGATACATTATATAGTAAGACAAGTAGCATGTTGATAACCATGAAGAATAATTAAAAATAAACAACCAAGGACTTGTTACTACTTGAAGCTAAAAAGAATAAATGAAGTGATAAATACGAGATGAAGATGGCAAAGTATCAAAGCTTTACATCCACATATGGGAAGTTCCCAAAAGATTTAGCTAACTATATGAAACACATAAGGCCTAAACACCTAGACCTTGATCATCTAAGAAGGGTTCACAAGCACTAGCAATAACTACTACTATAGAAAAAAAATAGAGATAAAGGAAATGGAGGAAGATAAAATGCAATATCAAATTGAAGAGATTAAGCCTAATAATTCAATACTTAAGCAAGATAACAAGGACCTTTGTGCCATAAATGAAGTTCTTTCTAATGATATTAGGACATTATAGATGAACCTAGAAGAAGCTAAGTATAGAATGCATGCTACAAAAAGTATCATAGATGAACTTATAAGCAACTTAACATTAAAGAAACAACTATAATATCACTATACGTTGAAGTCATACGGCTAAAATTTAAAAATGAAAAATTTAAGCTATAAGTAAACATATTAAAAGCTTTTCCTAAAATAGAATCTTTAGGAGTTCTAACTATGATCAAATATATTAATCCTATTGTTACACTTGATGTCATTTTAGCTTAAACTAATACTAATAAGAATATGACCACTCTCCCTAAAGGAAATGTATATGTTCCAAGTCAGGATCATTAGTCACAAAGTTAGATAAGGCTCTGTGATTTCCCCCATCACTTATCTCATGAAATAATGAAGAAGCTAGGTTAAGTTCTTTTCTTTACATCTCTTTTGTCTAAGGTTTAATATTTTCTTACAAACTCCTAAGTGAAAGGGAGAAATCTTATACAATCTACAATTGTGTGAAACTTTGTGACTGGCCACCATAAGGTTTTCATACAATCATAACTTATACAACCATTCATTGACTTTGATAAGAAAATAACATAGTAAAGTAATTAAACTAATGATTAAAGGGAAGTGTTGATCTTATAATAATACTTAAGTCCAATCATGAGTTTCATAAGCAATGATAGATGAGTTAATTAATTTGTAAGAATATTATTTCATAAAGATATTATGAATCTTGAGAATAATCATGACTTACTATGGAAATAAAGTTCAAGCTAAGATCCATAAGAAAGTGTGTAAACAAGAAGAAGAAGAATACCAAAGAAAAGTATAAGTATGTGAAAGAAATGGAATCTCAAAATAATAAGTAGACTACTCAAAAAATTTGGTAAAGTTATTTGTACCAATGTATCTCTTAGTATCTTATCAATTATGAATACTGAGATGGTAGAGAAGTAATTAGTTCTATCCAAAGAATTGATGAGTAAGTGCTTTAGAAGATGTGTAATTACTAGAACATAGGAGCTAATTTATTGAAGAAAAACCAAAGCTTTAAGTTGTGCCATACATAGCTTGCTCTAGTTTCTCAAAGAAGAAGAGAAGGTCATCCAAAAAGTTATGATGAAATAAGAAAAATAATACTTACAAAGAAGTAGTTCATAAATAAATAAAACAAAGATAGTAGTGGCTAAGTGAAGTACAAAGAAGTTTGTGAAGTTAAGTTAGAAATGACTTAATGAAGTACAATAGAAAGAATGAAGTTAAATAAAAGAATACTTAATGAAGCACAAGGAATTAAACTATAATAATATGTTTAATATAAGTGCTTGTAACATAATCAGAAGTTATAAGTAATAAGTTGAAAAATGGAATTGGTAATAATAAAGGTTAAGAGTAATGGTTATACAAAGTGATGAGCAATGGATACCCCCTATACCTAACCATACGAATCACAAGTGTTCACATGCAATTCGATCGAATTTTGTGGATGGAACTAGTGTGGCATCTAGATTGTTAAGCATTGATCATAGGTCGCTATCTTCTCACTTAGACTAGTGATAACTTTATGACATAAGGTTTAGTCTAAAGCGAGGCATATCATTATGATGTTTTTGGGGCCTTAAACTAACCTTAATAATAACATAACAATTAATTATTTAATCTATTTAATAATAAGAAGATAAATTCTAGGCTAGCCTAATGACAATGAATGTTTGTTCCCATCTTGCCATATACGTCCTAAACTCACGTATCCACTGCTAGGATTTCTAAGTGTTATGCTACTAGGTGAACCAAGAAATAATGTTTTTGGGATTACTAAGCAAATACGTGTTTACACTCGAAATTGGTCACTCTCATTCCACCGATTGATTAACTTGCATCGAATGTAAATGTTAACTAAGTACATAGAAAATAAATTGCACTTAATGTAAATCTATTCTAAGTTAAAGTATTGCAATAAAGAGAAATAAATCTTGATCTTATTCCTATTCATGGAATGTGTCCAAGTACAATGCAACTTGAATGAGATGTCATACAAGTGACTCAAATCCACAGTACAGGCACTCATTGACTATTCTCTAGGATTACAGAATAAAACTGCAAGAGTCTGGCTACACTACTAACCAAAATGATACCTAATACGCAATAGGTACTCATATATTTATAGGCAAATACAAGCTTTTCATCAATGGGGATGTGTTAATGCATTTAGCTACATCAACTGGGAGGCATTGACGAGGATGTGTTAATAAAGTTACATCAACGCATCTAAGATGCATTGTCCATTAATGCATCAACGCATTTCCATCCACACCTATACATTGAAGCATCTAAGGGGATGCATCAACAAATTTTCCTAATATATCATGTCTCATCATACCTCCATGACTAACTAAAAACTCATCCTCAAGTTATATATAAATGGATGAAGTTTCATTACAAAAATTATGGGATGACCAAGACTAGATTGGCTACCATTACAAAATGGGAGTGCCTCATTACAAAATTTTATTCAAGTGAATGTATTACAAAATAACCAAAGGATTGGATAGATATCAAACTTTGCAAAATTGTAGAGGTCTTCAAAAATCCATTGAAGATGAATCTTCTTGTTGTCATTAGCAATGGCAAACTTTCCAACCTTGACTATTACATTGATGCTTCTCTATTTATGTAAAAAATTCTTGAAGGATGGACTGAAATTTCTTCTCATCATCCCATGGATCCAACAAACATGTGATGTTTTAGCTTTAATCCCTATATGTGCTACAATTTCTCCATTGGCATAGCCTCTATTGTTTTCCTCTTGGCCTCATTTCCTTTACTTTTACAAGACCTTCAATCTTAGGGATTTTGTTTGCAATCATTTGAAATCACCAAAGAATCAACATTAGTTTTGATAATTTTTCATTAATGATTAACCTTTCTTGAATCCTTAGTTAGCTCAAAATTTTAAAACCTTTTACCATACAAGCGCAAGATGATTCCATAATAATGGTTTTCAAGGCTCTAGGGTAACTAAAATCATCAAGTTGTTCAAATTATTTTGATTATTTTTACTACTATTTATGATAATGTTTGAAAATGGGGTGTTAGAAAAATTTCAAAAAGTACATATTTAACACCCAAACCACCACACACACAACCCGCACCACCCCCCCACCCCCAAAATGATAAATGAGTTTAACTCCAAAACAATTAAAATTGAAGGTCTAGCTCATAAGATGACCAAGGAATATTGAATTTGAAGGATATTTTAATAGAAAAGTCATAAACATTCATTGAAATTTATGAGAAGTAGACCTAAAATCATGCATAAATTTACAAGAGCCATTAATGATGTTCTTGAAGATGTGAGGTTTGGTTCAAAGCCATGATCAATAAAAGTTATACAAGTCGGTCCTTCCCAAAGTAGGCTCTTTCCATAATGACCTTACATAACACTTTGATAGATGTGTGTGGGCACCTTAGAAGTTAAATGCAGATCATGCCTTTATTCCAGAAAAAACACAACTACCTTGGTTAGGATCCTACACTATACTAGACATAATCATTAGGTCCATAACTGCATGCAGTAGTGAGGTGAATAATGGGATGAGAAGGGATTTGAGAGATTGCGTTGTAAGGTATTCAACCATGTCTACAATAGCTTCTTGTGTCAATTGTGATTAGAATGACCATCATACCTATTCGTCCAAGTTTCAAACCAAGCTCATACCATTAATAGTGACCTCACATTAATGTGTTCCTTCTTGCTGACCATCATGAGTCCATAAAAACCACAAAGAATAAGCATAACTCCCAAAAGAGAAGAAAGAAGGAAGGTCCTTATTTAGAAGGAGGTCTTCAAGCATTGGTAACTTGTCTTTCTAGCTTCATAACCAGTGCTTATAGCCCATTATTATGTGTGCTTTGAATTATTATTCTTTAGTTTCTTTTTCTCTCTTTTTCTCTTTCTTTTTCTTTCTCTATTCTTTTTTTTTTTTTAATGGAAGCTACACCATTCAAAGACATGCTTCCTATTTATTGATTAATGATAGGAGTGATAGTATGTTCCTAGAGGAGTCATAAACCATAACAAGGAAGTTAAGAAGAGAACCCACAATTCCCATTGCCTTCCCATCCTTTTTTCTTCCCACTTGGTCTTTTCCCCTTTCTTCAAGGCACATTAATTTGTAGTTAATTTTTAGTTTCATGTAAGAAGAACCATATTTCCTTCATGATAGATACCCCTTACTTATAGAACTAGAGGGATGGATGATGAGGTCTCATTGCTTTACATAATTATTTACCCAATCATCTTAATAGCATAGGACAATAACTCAACACATGGTGTTGCCTTCTACATCATGACTAGCAATATTATTAACAAAAACATAGTGGAAATCTATTAAACATATAGGAAATGACTCAAGAAAAAATAAAATTATAAAAAAAAAAGAAAAATAACAAGAAATGAAAAACATATTAAGAATTAGAAAATTTAAAAAAAAATAGGAAAATGATTCAAAATTGTAAAATAAGAAAATAAAAATGCACTTATTAGTTCTTAATTCAAGATGGGGCATCTCCCCTATGACTAAGCTCATGGGCAAGCATTTGAAAAATGGACCACACATTCCCTTCGTTATACACCATAAGTTTTCCGTTTATCATCTTTAATGATTCAAGTTTTTGCTTGATAGCATATTTAACATTGATGAAAATCACATTTCAATCATTTGGAGATATATCTTTAGCTAGACTAGAAGGTGTTTTCTTTTTAAGAGGTCCAAATATGCTTCCTTTATTTTCTACTTTAGTTCTTATGTCTCCTTACTTAATGTCTTCCTTTGGTGTATAGTCAAAGTGTAAGATGTTCTTCTCTAAGTTCTCTATTTGGTTCATTTTCTTAGGACAAGAACTAATAAGTGGGTTGGATGTTTCCATGCATCTTTTGAATGGTTTTGTATTCTCATTTTCAAGCCATTAGGTGTATTGGTTTGGTGGCTATTGTGTAGACTTGGTCTTATACACACACTTGTTCCTTAAGTTTGTGGGGCATTGTTATAGGGATCATGTTAATGCTTTAAAATTTTTACCCACAACTGCATCCTTTATCAATATTAGTAATGCATGGAGTTTTATGTCTCTCCATGGTGATAGGTTCATCTTTTATGTTTTGTGTCAAACTAGTAATGGCTGTTGGCTCTTGAATAGCATTAGAAAACATTATTTTTGTGAGGAAGGGTGTTGTACCAAATTTGCCTTGTGCTAGTTCTAATGAGTTAGTAAATCTACGAGTTTTATTTACATGTGTGAAAACTATCCTAATGAAAGGATGTTTCCAAGACTTTTGCTGAGATCTATTCACATTATCATTTACTTATATGTTCATAACACAAGTTGCATTCTTCCATTGAGGTTGTGGTGTCAATCCTTCCTACATTTTTGGTGGTGACATATGATGGAGAGAAGCATGAAAGTGTTGAGGATGTGACATATGATGAGAGGCATGGGATGGTGATCTCATAAGAGATGTTGTGAATTGATGATATTTAGAAGAGTGGTAGTAGTGATTTGAGGTAGAGGAAGTAGAACCATTTAGAAAAATAGGTTTTTGAACATAGTATCCATTAGGATTTGGCTGGTAATAAGGGTATTGTTGGTTTATTTATGACATCCCCCATGACTATGGGTTTTGCCACTATGGTTAATAATAGTCTTGATGTTGATAAGAAGTACCACTAGCATAGTACTATTGGTCATAGGGTTGTTTATAATCTCCTAGGCATTTGCTTTTCTACAAACTTGGGGTTTAAAGAAAAAGCTCCCAAACTCTTGTAGATGTAACATAACTAGGCAATAACCCTTTGGATGCTCATATTGGTAGATGTTACATCCATCATCCTCTTCTATATCTGAGTCTGAAACCTCTTCTACTACAACTATTTTTCCTTTTTGACAATAAGTGTCCTTATTTCCTTATTCTTTTTCCTCTTCTTTTTTTGAATATTTAATGCTTTTTTCTTTACCTTTTCCTCTATGATTTTCAAGTTGGTTGTAATGTTTTCATTCATCAACTCCCACATCTTATCTATCCTTACTTCAATCTTAGCGATAAACTTTTGTATTGGCAAGGTTTTATGTGAAATTAACTCATAAAGAGCTACCTCTTTTTCTTAATCATAAATATGAACATCTTTTTCATGAAGATTTAGATCCCAATTATATTCCTCTACATTCTCCATTTTACAGAGATCTCCTTCTTCTATTGCAACTAGTTCAACTAGCCTTTGTATCTGATGGACTTTCAATTTAGATAATTGTCCTTGGGCATAGATCTCAAGGGTCTTCCTCATTTTATTACGAAGCACATCTATGATGTGGAGAAGATACTCTTTTTGAGAAAAAACCATAGCTTGGATATCTATGTGGTGGAGAATAATATATGTCCAAGGCTACATCCAAGGGTTCATGATTTTCTTACTTCCACCCTTGGATTTGTTTTCTTACCTCCCTAATATTTAAGAATGTTATTCATATCAAGTCAATTCATGTGGCTTTCCCTTTGATTTTTATGGGGGATTCTAACTACCTCCGTGATCTATATCATGCTTCTAGTGGCCAACAAGGATTCATCATCATTAGATATGTTATGGTGATAATTTCTATTTCTATTTGTTTGATTATGATGATCTCATCTATGCTCGATTTAATATCTTGTATCTTGTCTTTGATTTTCATTTGTATTTTCATCTTTCCCCCTTAGTGTATCTCTATCTCTATACCTACATTCATATTCATCATAACTAGACATTAAACAAGAAGAGGAAGATGGTGAACTTGGAGAATCGCCATGGCTCCTATATCTTCCCATATGGTCCCTTGATTTATTTCTTTTAGGTTTGGAGGTGCTCCTAGGCTTCAAGGCCCTTCTTGTTCTAAGACCTACTTCATCTTCTCTATTCCACACATAACGCAGGATGAGCGTATCACCTAGAGTTAGAAATTTTTTTTCAACTTTTCCAGTGTAACCCCATCTAGGCTCATGCCATGTGGCACTAAATCTACATTTCATGCTAAATCTAGCCTTATAAATACCCTAATTTCCAGCACTCTAGGTGTTGGAAAATTAAAAGAGAATTGGGCATTTTAGCTATCTGAACATCCTTGACACTCTCGCACTTAAGCATATGAGCTTCACACCTTAGCACCTCCCAGAATTCAATCCACCATTGCAGTTGTAGAACATGGCAATAGCCAACCCAACAGGTTTAGTCTCCACTGTAGCTATTAACTCTGCATCTTGGGCATCCTAGAGGCTATGACTACACTGCTACACTGCCATTGTGCCTACTTGATGCCACATACCATTCTCACCTCTTTTCTAGCAAATGTTATGCTCCCCATTTTTGGGGCAGTGCATTTGTTTATTCTTAAGCTCTATTCCATTTCTTTTCCAAGCATTTTCCTTGATATTAAGCATAACTCTCACATTTTTTCTTCTGTTTGATACATATTTACATGTTCACATTGTTGTTTTCAGGGTGGGACACCCTGCTATGCTCTGGCTTAGCTAGTCCCGATGTTTGTGCATAATGCAATACAAACCCTTCTCACATGCAATCATTCTAACACCACATAAGTCCCTATCTGATCAACCAAACCATTTAGGGCATTTTTTTTCTATTTCTCAACACAACCCTTACATGGATTTGTGGTTAGGCTATATGCCTGCTGACCTCTCAATGTTCTAGCCATCAATGTTTTCAAATTTCACATCCTCTAAGATTTTCTACATCAACTGAATGTAGTCTTTGAATGTAGTAAGGGTCTAAATGAGCATATGAGACTCCTGTGTTTAGTGTTTCACTTCAATTCTCTACAATATCGATCCTACCCTTTCTCCTACTAGTGTTCTCATCATGTGATACACTATTGGTCCTATATAAAGAAGATGTTTTTATTTGATAACATGTGTGACATAAAATTTTATTTTTTTTTAAAGATAAATTGTTAATAGTTTTATAGTGATTGTTTATAATATAACTAATCTAGATCACTAGCACCATCCTCAATAACGATGTTAATAATGAGTAGCAGGTATCCCCTACACCCAACCATACAAATCACAACTGTTCACATGCAATCTAATTGAATTCCATAGATGGAACTAGTGTGGTATCTAGATTGTTAGGCATTGATTACAAGTCGCTATCTTCTCACTTGGACTAGTGGTAGCTTTATGATGTATGGTTTAGTCCAAAGTGAAGCATATGATTATGATGTTGTTGGTGCCTTAAAATAACCTTAATAATAACATAGAAATTAATTATTTAATCTATTTAACAATAAGAAGATAAATTCTAAGCTAGCCTAAGGGTAATGAGTGTTTGTTCCTAGCTTTTTGTACACATCCTAAACTCACATATCCACTACTCGGATTACCAAGTGTTATGCTACTGAGTGAATCAAGTAATAACGTTGCTAGGATTAACAAGTAAAGATGTGTTTACACTTAAAACTAGTCATCCCCATTCCACCAGTTGATTAATGTGCATCGAATGTAAATGTTAACTAAGTACATAGAAAATAAATTGCATTGAAAGTAAATCTATTCTAAGTCAAAGTGCTACAATGAATAGGACTCAATCTTGATCTTATTGTCATTCATGGAATGTGTCTAGGTACAATGCCACTAGAATAAGACGTTGTACAACTAACTCAAATCCACACTATGGGTACTCACTAACTATTCTCTAGGATTAGTGAATAAAAATACAAGAGTCTAGCTACACTACTAACCAAAATGGTGACCAAATACACAATGGGTGCTTACATATTTATAGGTAAATACAAGCATTGCATCGACGGGTATGCATTAATACATTTAGTTGCGTCGATGGGGATGCATTGACAAAGTTACTCGACATATCCTATCTCATCACAAAGTAACATTAATTAAGAAACCTTATGAATAATATTTGTAAAGGAGTACAAATCTAATAAATTTATTAAGTTAGTGATATGAAGATTGAGTATATACTCATAACACTGATCATGGTAATTAGAGTTACCTAAGAACGTAAAAATATACCTACCTCTAACACAAATCAAAACCAAACATACTTAAATTAAAAATAGCACATACCATAATTAACTTAGTTCATAAAAAAATCATGCTCACAAAACATGATCATGCCATCACAAACCCATACCATAGCCTCCATGAAAGCCTACCAAACTCATCCACTAGGTTAGTGGACACCAATTGATAATATAATTAGTAATACACAAAATACATGTATATGAGCATAATAATATAATATTGAAAGACCAAATTGACTAATAAGCATAACTAAAAATCATAGCACAAACATCCAAAGCATCAAGAAGCACAAATTCAAGAGGTAAGAATGCTAATGTAGGTATCCAAAATTATGGATTACTACACACTCATTCATTTGATTTACTTGAATGCCTAGAAAATACTTGAGAACTCCTAAGTACTTCCTTTCAAATTTCCTTGTTATATTATTTTTAAAATCAAAGATTGATTTTTTATGAACTTGAAAGAAATATTAAATCATCAACATATTAAAGAAAAATCATTATTAAATCTTCATCCACTCTTGAGTAGATACCCATTGATTCTATCAAGCCAATCTCTTGGAAATTGCTCTAAACTATAGAGGGCTTTATTAAGCTTACATACCTTGTCTTCATGGTCTTAGATCTCAAAAACTTTAAGTTGGAAAATATAAACATCTTGTTTAAGGATGTAATTTAGAATGATTGAATTGACATTCATATGATATAATTGAATATTTATGTAAGCAAAAATGAGGTATTAACCTAGTGGTCAGACTCTTGATTTGGTTACTTCAAGTTATGGTTTCACTAATACTAGGTAATATTGAGTCATAAAGCTCTAAATGTTTACAAAATTCTTACATTTACGAACTTAGAAATACATATTGTTATCTAGTTTTAGTTCTAACAATCCCAAAAATTAACATCATAATTTTTATGATTATATGATTTCAAATTTGATAATCGTGAAAAAAGATCCTCATAATCAATATGTTTTCTTTGTTTGATATCTCTAGCAACCTACTTTATAGGTGGTGAAATTTTCCACTTTACCAAACTTAGTCTTAAAAACTCACTTAGTATTAATGATTTTCTTACCTCTTGGTCTATCCACCAAGATCCAAGTCTATTAGAATATGCTCTTAAGTTAAGATAAAATCATTAGTTTCTTAACTTAATCCATCATCAATTACAAAAGGTAACAATTATTCAAAAAATATTAGAACTTCCTATGAAGTATTAGAGAGCCCAAGTCCATACTTTGTAAGATCTGCAAAAGGAGTATGGATAATGGAGTAAGATAGTGAACAAGTACATAAACGAGAAAATATACATATATTCAAGATAATAAGTAAGAAGAAGAAGAGAAACATTAGAACAACTGTGAAAGTATTCATAAGCCAAAATATTATAAAGATGTTGATTCATAAAAGTACAAACTAATGATTGCTTCAAGTTACAAGTACAAGAATACTAACTTAAGGGAGAGAGACTAGCTACATTGAGATAGTAGTCCATTAGCTATCATAAGAGAAGTTGATACAACTTAGCGATGGATCACTAAAGTAGTCTAAAGGGGCCTAGCCCATGTAAGACTAATCATAACTCATAGTAAGTTGACCAACAAGCATCATAAATGTACCATTAGCCTACAATGAAAATCAAGTGCAATCTAAATGAAGACACACTCTTAGAGGAAGAGTAACATCACCGAAACACAAGAAGTTCTTATAATCTTAGTTTGATTGAATTTGGAATTACAACAAGCTCATAGATTATGATTATGAACTTCTAGAACTATAAACAATACTTGATGTAGACTATCGATGATATCTTATGACTAGTACTAAATTAGGAACCAAGTTAACATAACTATATTCATCATAAGATGATTCGTAGCAATTAGTTAAGTCAGTCAAACTTACAATACTCATAACTATAGAAAATTATGAAAAGTAATTATCTTAAAGAAGAGAGCTACAATCTTACTTCGTAATTAGATTCTGGTATGGTGGAGTTGCCTCAAGGCATAAATTTGAACTTCAACAAAGTCTAACTTTTTATTATAGAAGTGTACTCCCTCTTTACGATTTCTTTTTGCACCTTAGTCTTTAAAGCTTCTTTAATATTAATATGTTTCTGGATAAATGCTATATAAGCTACATGGATTGTGGTTTGAGATCTTGTAAACCTTCTAATAAAATTGTTGTTAAACATTTAGGTTAAGGGGTGGTCCTTTTCCATTGAAAGTCTAAGCTTAAATAAAATCCTAAGTTCAATTCTTTCCAACTTGTAGATGAAGTTTGTTGAAAAATTTTTATTTCTAATTTGTAAGAAAATTTTTAGATAAAAAATTTTCATTGCCTTTAAACAAAGAACAAGATTGGTGCATATTTTACCATACTATGCTCTTCTTCCTAGCTGAATTTATTCTTTTTCTTATGTTAAGTATCATAAATTCAATCATAGGAGAGAAGGAACATGGGTAGAATTCAACCATAACCATAAACTAACCTATAACTTGCACAACTTATGAAAATGTTGGCCTTAACTAAAATTTAACTTTTGACTTGCATAACCACAAACCATTGAATTGGCCTAACTTGCATAACTACAAACCACTAAATTGGCTTTTTCAATTTATATAGTACTCACAACATTTCTTATCACAAATTGATAAATTCTTGAAGAAATGTGTAGAACCCAAGCTTAAAAGCACACATATTATCATGTATTTAATACAATGGTTGCTTTTTCTTTAATAGAAAGGTATGTGTGACATGGAATGCCTCTAAGTATAGAACCAAGAGAATTGTCTTTTCAATATTTTTTTGACCACACCTCCACAAGGTCAGAATACCCTTTTTTGCACACATAAAGAATGGTCAGAATATCCTTTTTTTTTAAAGGCTTGCACACATAAAGAATGGAAGCCAATAATTGTTACTGAAATGGTTACAAATTGTGAATGACAGAGAATACTGAAACATTTATAAGTGACAGTGTTGTTGACATATGACATCAACAATTGTGAAGAAAGTACGTAGAGGTGTAACAACATTGCCCCGATGTTGCCTGGCACCCCATGGAATTCATGAAGATCCAATGGATCTAGGGTAGAATACTTGGGGAATATACCTCAAGCAAGAAAGCATCTCACGAGTGAGTGCAAGCAGAAGCATAGCTTCTCAACATACATGACAATGCACCTCATGGAGGGCAACCAACTCCAAAACGAGGACCAAGCTAACAAGCACACACACAACCTTGTAGACAACATCAGTGGGAGGGGAGATGATGCACCTACAAGCCCTAGATCCCTCATGATCTAGTACAAGGTGTGGCCTGGCACCGCACCAAAACTATCCAATCTTGGCTGCCTACATATCTACGACCATCATAGAATCAAGGCCATGTAGTTCTCTACGATGAAGGGGGAAGGAAGAGGACTTAGAGAAGAGAGTTGTAACATGAGGGTGTCCTATTGCTAGCTTGGTACCACCAAGCCAGGGTGGGTTTTCTAACACTTGAGAGTCACCCAAGGGTCCCTCAGAGTGTTCCATGGTCCCCGAACCATGGGGAGAGCCCAAGAGAACCACCACTCTAGGACATCTCTCACAATCCTTCCCCACACAAAGAAGTGACATCCTCAGAGTGGAGCCTAGGATAGCTTCGAGTGTACACTTCTAAATGGGTTCGGAACTCCATCAATTCTGGGGGTCTGTCAACTCCTTAGATGCCAGGCTTGAAGGAAGGTACCAACCCCAACACTTGATACATCCTTCCATCCAATGCCTTGCATGAAATACAAGGGCAATTGGAGGAAGCCCAAAGACTTCCCTTCTCTATACGAGTAGGAGAGTCCAACCCAAAGGGCCAACATCTCTAAGGCATCCCCTAGATCCATCCCTTCGAAGGATCTAGAGACATATCTTCTTGCATAAACCCATACTTATGCAAGAAGACAGCTCCTCTTCCACAAGTACCACTGAGTTCCTTTGTGAATGGCATCTCAACACCCATTGATTTCTTCTTTTTTTGAGGGCTCACTAGGGCACTACCCATGGTGAGGGACTTGGGAACATTACACCGAGAGGGAGGACATGCTCCGAAGAGCCATGTCTCCGCAAGCAACTCATGCTTGCCAAAACTCCATGTTCTGCTACTCGCATCAAGACCCATGGGGTCTCACTAGTGCAACAATCTAAGCACTAATTCCACATGCATCAGTACCATGCACATTCTCTTTTCCTCATCATGTTTGTTCAAGCTGGTATGAAGGGATTCAAGCATGTTCTTCCTTATAAATAAGGTACAAGGGCAGATCTTTTGAGCTTGACCTTACCATCTATAGACACCAGCATCGCATACCTCAATTCATCATTCACTAGTATTTCATAGCCACAACAAAAGAGAAGATCCAAAAATCTGTTTGGAAACTTCTCCAAGAGGCTAACATACAACAAGCCCCAATTGTCATCAACACCTCTTGTGATTGTCCAACATTGAGAATGCCTACTCGAATGTTAGAACAAGTGGAGGGTTAGTTGGGCAGCCAACCCCATGACAATCCTCCATCACCTATCTCATATCAGCCATAAGCACATCATCGGATGCAACCATAATATCCCCTTCATGGATAAGGATCGCCCACATTTTCCACATGCAAACTATTCTTCCCACTCCAAGTTTTGGGACAAGCATCATTTTCTGAACCCTAGGTTTAGGAACGAATATAGAGTCACCTTAGAGAGTAACCAGATCATGAATTCTCTGAGGAACATCAACGTTCTCAGAGTTTTCATTTCTCCACTATATCAAGAATGACTACCAATCTCACAATCAACACCTTTCATTAAATTTTGCACTTGTAGGAAGGATCCCCTTTGGGAGGTTTCTTCCATAGGTAAGTATAGTAGCCCAGCTACACCTTACCCATAATACACGCCCAAGTAGTCAATATAGCCAATAGAACCATATCATGAAACTATCACTAGCTGAGGGAAGACATGGGTTCACAAGTCTTACCCAATTCAATTTTCCCCTTGAGAAAAACACGAGATACCAAGCAATACATCCCCTTCTATTTCCTCTTGGGAGATCTTGGTTTTGTTTCATACATCCCAGTCAAGCCCATTTACATCAATTTTTGGTGGACAAGGCCACACCACTACCTATTATCATTCAACCCGAACAATAGACTAAGTCAACAACAACATCTTGCCCATAGGAGGACCAGGTCCTCAAGATAGTTTTACATGGAATGGGCTTTCATCAACATCATTTACAACTCACACAAAATGATTCATCCTCGAAGGGTTTATAATAAGGATGGTCTACCAAAGAACCCCAATAAGGAAGTTCCTCTAAAGCCTCCAAAAGCTGAGTGAGTACATAAGATCATGCCTTGCTTACACAAAGAGAAATATGTATCTTTAATTTACATCAACAACATGACCTCACAAAGGAGGTTTCATGAATTTAACTAGGGTAACAACATTCTATCTCTGAGAACAAGCCCCACGAGTTCACGAACATGGCACCACTGCTAGGAACAAGTCCAAAACATCAACTTCTTCTAGGTCCCAAATAGGAGACAACTGTCTCAATACCACCTACCTTATTATTTCATGAACTAAAGAGGCCATCCATTGAAATGGAGACTGACCCCTCATAAAATTAAAGATTCACCAAGTAATATCATGATTAACTCTGCTATCCCACCAAGGAGGTAAGAACACCAACATGAATTAACATCACACCGAGACATGGGACAATACATCCGGGAGGGACTGTGTGATATATCAGTGTACATAAGGGACTAGGTACACAGAAAAATTCAACAAGACATCATATCCTATTAGGCACAATGAGTCCCCTATCGTGGAATCACACCATAGACCATGAAAGCACCAATAAGTCTGAATCTATGAGAGCGCATCATAGCCCTACAAAGCACCAAAAGCAATTAGTCACGAGAGCCCACCAACATGCATAAATCATTAGAAACCCCCAATCATGAGAGCATCAGCTCAAGTGTTTTGAGCACATTCAAGCCCACCAAGCAAGGCCACCAAGAGAAATCACAATTTCTGTATCTGTAACGTCATTTATTCAAGGATGGACCACCATCCCAACCTTTGGACAACTGCTCCACGATCGCTTCCAACATGGAAGAGCAAGTCTAGGTACCAATACCTAGAACTCGACTCAAACCCACTGCTAGACATCACATTGATTTGAATTTCAGTCACCATCAATCATCTGTGGACAAGATCTTTGCCAGTCTAGGAACACAAGAGAATGTGTTCCCAAGATTTTTCCTGTCTCAAGGACGTTCACCAAGCACACACCATCCAGGCATGCCAACATCATCAAGAACACATGGCACCAGTTCAAGAGCATAATGGGTAAGGACATGCCCTGGTCCATTCGTTACAACACTGTATCCAATTGAAGAATTTCTCATGAGATTTTCAGCAGAATTATACATCAAGGCACAAAGGAAATTTACAACATATAGCAAGGGCGCTTCAAAACAAGCACCAGGAAAACAACAAACATCAAGCTTGGCCTTGTCACAGTGTGTGGCATAGGCCTACAACTAGGAGAAACTAAGTCACATATGTAATACATCCAGCACTTTTGAGTGCATACAATCGAATTGAGAATATCACAAGGATACATTTCACACACCCAAGGATAGGATTACATTCATATATGGGAACATACATGGTATTTGGTAATGCTACCCAAGCCCATCCTAGGCTAAAGGATTTAGGCCACCAAGAGCATACCATGAAGAACCATGCTATTTTGAGAGAAACTTGTCTCCATCACGAAGCATAAACGATCATCTGTCATTGCACCACTGTCTCAAAAGATACATGATCTACCATCGCACTGAACCCACTGCACGGGTAACATCAAACAAAAACGATTCGAGACATAAATGCAACGATCGAATAACGAAACACACCAACTGAGTATCCACCATCCTTCCATAGTGGGACCTCATTCCATTGGCCACTCCTGGGCCATCAGTATCTGGCATGGCCAAGGATACCATTTCATGCGATCTGCTAGCCCAATATTTGTAGGGTCTAGGATAGATCACCATCCTCTATTAGTGCTCCCCCAGCAGAGAGAGGCAAACAAATCATAATGTACCTGCTAATCCCTCACAGCCAAGGTACTGATAAATCTGCAACCCAATGTTGGGATTCTAAAACCAAATAATCAGTTCCCATAGACATAGTTCTCATAGAATCAATTGAGGTCACCACTGGCTGCATCTTGTACCTGTGCTACCTACAAACACTAAGACAAAAGCTCAAAAACATAGAAGTTAGCAAGAACATGATCAACACATCAGCCTCATACACATCTATCAAGCATGATCATATAACAAGGTCATATCACTCTTGCACATCATAAAATCAAAACCTTAACAACATTCATAGAGATCAATCATGCAAAACATTGATGGATTAATTAGATCCTCTCTCAAACAAACAATTTCATCATGAGGCACAAGAAGTTGTCAAACAAGACAACAAACATTTGGCTTTGGGATGACACAAAAAACCATTGCATCCTCAACGTTCCCAACAATAAGTCATCATACTACGTAAAACATTATGCCTTGCATTACAAATGATAGACACGACCAAGATAACACACATGCATAATTTGAAAGCGCAACCATGAAGACATGCATACACAAATAGAAAAACATACAATCACAAGAACAAATGTATGAAGTCTATCAGCAACGGTCTTAATCCACCCAGAACAAGGCTCACCAAGAGCACATGTCTGAAGGACCTCCATCCTGATGTACATGGGAACCATCTTGTCCCAATTTGTATTTTCCCATACTCACTGTATCTAGGATGAGTGGGAGTGCCAAGGATATCATATCCTACACGATTCAACAAATTCCATCTTGAAACATGTCATCTAGGTGGAAATAGAAGTGGAGACTGGATCCAATTCATCCCAGATGAATCACTGGAGACCTAAGATGAGAGCTCCTTGAGCAAAAATATTCCTGAGCTGCCATTATAACTCCTCTCAACTATATCGCATACAATCACAACTAGTCCAACCACATGTACACAAGTGAAGGACATCACCACAATGCCATCATTTATATCCTCATGAAGAGCAACATACATTAGTTGCTCACAAGTTATCATCTATTCCCTCATGAAGAGCGTAGAACATTTCCATCAAGCAACTCTTCAAAAATACATAAGGATATGATCTAGATCACCTAGGTATCAATCTGGAGGGACCATTAACCAAACAAGCTCAATGGAGTAACACAACTAAAGAGCACAACCATATCCCAACACAATTTCCAAAACGCTCTGATACCATTTGTAACAACGTTGCCCTAACATTGCTTAGCACCCCAAGGAATTCATGAAGATCCAATGGATCTAGGATGGAAGACCTGGGGAATACGCCTCAAGCAAGCAAGCATCTCACGAGTGAGTGCAAGCAAAAGCACAGTTTCTCAACGTACATGAAAATGCACCTCAAGGAGGGTAACTAACTCCAAAACGAGGACCAAGCTAACAAGCACACACACAACCTTGTAGACAACATCGATGGGAGGGGAGATGATGCACCTACAAGGGAAAGTGCCTCATGCCCAAATCCCTCATGATCTAGTACAAGGTGTGGCCTGGCACTGCACCAAAACTATCCATTCTTGGCTTCCAGCATATCTACAACCACCGTAGAATCAAGGCCATGTAGTTCTCCACAGTGAAGGGGGAAGGAAGAGGACTTAGAGAAGAGAGTTGCAACAGGAGGGTGTCCTATTGCTAGCTTGGTACCACCAAGCCAAGGTGGGTTTTCTAATACTTGAGAGTCACCTGAGGGCATGGCCCCCAAACCATGGGGAGAGCCCAAGAGAACCACCACTCTACGACATCTCTCACAAGAGGAATAAGCAAGAACTTTTTTTTCTGTCAAAATGCATCAATTCTAATATAATCAATGGAAATGATCCTTTCAATAATTTTTCAAATATGCATTTTGATACATAGAGCATGCTGGATCAATCTAATATTGACATCTTTTAAAATTTCGAAGAACTTTCTTATCACAAGACACGGAAACCTGCCATTGATTCAGTCTCCTCATTTAATCGTTGATGGGTACACCAGCTGTGTTGATCTTATCATCGACATTGTGGAAAGGGTAGTTGAAAAGATCAGCCAAAAGGCATCTGTTGTTTGTGGATTTTGGTGATAATCTTCAAGAACTGAGGCAGAAGCTAAATGAACTCAATGCTTTGCTTACATATGCTAATAAGAAGTCTAGCCCACAACAGTGCCAGACCATGATGTTGTGGATCCAGAATTTGCAGGCTGCAGCATTAGATTCTGCGGACCTTCTACTATGTGCAGCAACTGATCTTTGAGGAGGTTTCTCTCTCTCTTCTTACTATCTACAACAATGTAAGTAGTGGAGGCGGAGGAGGTGAGAATTCATTTCTTTTAATTACTTATTATATTCTCAACTTTGAGATAGTTATTCAATTTAAATTCAGATTCGTTTAATCTAAATTTTTATTTCTTTGGTTTGGTTTAGTGGTTTCAAAAGCCACATAACCCTCTCCAACTAAGACTATTCTTGGGTTTCCATACACATATGGGAGGCACCCTAGGTAATAGTCTCCTAAAACGAGTTTTCATGGGTGTTAACGTGTTCAAAATTTATGCATCAACACCTTTTTGGTGCTAGAAGGAGGGTCATTTTTCAGCCTTTGTTTTTTGTTTCTATTCTTTGAAATATTAGTTTTTTTTGTTCTTTTTCTATTCCTATCCTATTGCTGTTTCCATTTTCTAAAAATTTCATTTTCTAGTTTTTCTATTTATTGTTCTCGAAAATTTATATTTACTGTTTGTCTTTTCATTTCCTAAAAATATCCACTTTTGATCTCTATTTTCCTATTCCAAAAATCTTTATTCCTATTTTAGTTTCTTTTTTTGGTTATTTAAGCATTCCTTAGCCATTTCTGTTTTTTGTCTTGTTGATAGTCTTTTATTTTCCAAGTTCTACTACTTGAAAACTTCTATTTTTAGTTTTTGAAAGTTTTTATTTTTCAATTTTTATTTACTTAATACTTTACTAGTACATTTCTAATACTAATTCTAGTTAACAATCACCTATTTTAAATTTTATTACTCTTTTCAATTTTATTGCTATGTTTAAGTTTCATTATCCCCAAAACTTCTTTTCTCAATTCTATTGATTACCATTTTTTTGGCTGTCCTTACCATGGTTCTAACTTTGGGAAGGTGGTTTTATTTAATTATGCAATTTTAAATTTATTTTTCTAAAATCTTGCAATTTAGTGTTTCCCCTTTTAATTTTAGAAGTATTGCAATTTTATACATTTAGTGTTCTTTCAAAAAAATCAACATATTTTAGTGTTTTTTTTTTACCAAAAAAAATTGTTATTCCAATATTTTTTTTTCTTTTACGCAATTTTATAGTTTTATTCTAATAATTACATTTTAAAATTCTTGTTTTATAAACACGCTTCCACAACAAGATTCCAAGTTCAATTCCTAAGAAATCTCGGACTAGGATGGTAGCCCATCAACCCCTAGCTCCCTTAATAAGAAATCCTTTTAACTTTAATAACTACCATGACATACCATCTCTTCAAAACATAAATCTGTTCTTTAATCCTACAACCCCTACGAATGATGCCCGCCAACACATATAATGTTTTGAAACCTTACTAGGGATCCACAACAACATTGTACATAATGATGTGGCATGCAGGGTGTTTGTAACAACATTTAGGACCAAAGCAACCCAATGGTTCTTAATGCTTCTTGATGCCTCTATTAACACATGGCAAGAATTCAAAAAACAAGTTTTTGAATCAGTTTGACAAATTCACAAGTCCTACTATTGCATCAACTTCAATAGCTTAAGAGAGCTGCCTAGGGAAAATGTTTGAGATTATAACCTTAGGTTCCTTCATCAACTTGCCTATGTGCCAAATGAGATGCAACCACAACCTAATGGTATACTCAACTTCTATCTCTCTACAATTGATCCATTCTTCGCTTATGCTATCAAATCTGATTCCAACATAACAGAAATACAAGGTGCAATGTCTAAAGCTATGGAATTAAAGCAAATAACCCTTATGAATAGCATCCAAACTCAATTTGGGATGATGATTGTTAGTAACCCTATGCAATCAAACTCTCTACTCTTACCAACTTTTTAAACGTCTAATGTGAAGCCTCAAACTATTTCTCCCTTTCAACCGACTCAACCTGTAAGTAATTACTCTTAATGCTCCATGTCCTCTTCATTCTTACCATCCAACACTAGTTTGAATGATGACCAATCAAAAGCCTTGATCCAATCCATTATAAACCTAAACAAAATATTGAATTCTGTTGAACCACCAAACCAAACTCAAAATTAGATGACCTAGATACTCACTTCACTACAAAACTATCCAATAAAGTGGTTGAGCTAGAGAGAAATAATAACAAAGGCCCTATACAACTAGGAAAACCAAGTACATCAATCAACGATGATTATTGTCATCTTCATAACATGAGGCAACATTCCAAAAAAACTTGTCCTCAATTCTTGGCATTGTATGGAGACAACACCTAAGGTCAATGAAATGGAAAACCTCCTATTATGGTCCTTAATGTACCTCATGAAACAAAAAATGAAGAGGTTTCCTCATTGGAGAAAGTTATGGTAAACAACCCCAACCCACATAATGCTCGCTACCGTAGACTCAGTGACATCATGAACAACACACAGCAACAAACTAGGAATGAACTTTACACTCCTCTTAATAGAAGAGCTCCTAGTCAAAGTAACACAAATACTCAAATTGGGTCAGCCCAAACAAAACACCCCAAAACAACCAAATCCACCTTCTATACTTAGAAAAACCCCATCTCAACCAAAATTCAATGAAGAACCTAAGACTTATGATCTAGTTGAGGATTTAAAGAAAATGAAAGCTAACATTTCAATGTATGACCTATTAGGTTTTGATGAAATGAAAGAGGTGGTTCAAGAGATAGTTCATAGATCAGAAATCTATAAAGAAAAATCCTCAAAGAAAGAGGCAAGTTCACTTCACAGAAAGTCCTAACACGCTATCAGTATAGAACATAAACAATTTTATGTTGAACAAGAAAGATCAACCCCCTTTCCTAACAACCTTGATCATTTTAGAAAAGAATGTTCATAATTCTTGGATGAATTCTAGAGCAACAGTTAGTGTCATGCCACTTGAGGTATGTAGGACTTTAGGAGCACAAATGATACTACAAACGAAAAATGTGATTCAACTTGATGGGTCTAATCTACCTGTAGTAGGATCATTAAAAGGAGTGAAAGTGCAACTTAAAACAATACCCTATGTTCACATGTTACACAAATATCCTGGTAGTTGACGTGTCACCTACCTATGTTGTGCTCTTATCTAGGAATTTTGGAGCCAAGTTTGGGGGCTTCTTTAGGATAGATTTCTCAGAGTTATTAATCCCTATCAAAGGAAAATCTGAATACATGAATATACCTCGAGAACCCTTCTACAAACAAGTAGTTACAACCTTGGATCAACAAAATCAATCTTTGGAAGATCAAAACACTAATCTTTATGTTGGGGTTATTGAGGTTGAGCGTAGTAAACATGTTGAAAATGACTATGTTAGTGGAATTACAAAAATAAATCCTGTCTCTCATGTAGATCCCACCCAATCCTATCAAAGTCCTAAAAAAGATGAAGAAATTTATGGGGATACCTTACCTTATCAACAACACAATGGATTTCATCTGAGTAATCCACCACCTTTAGGGGAAGATAAAGATATAAGTAAAACCCTACCTCTTAAAAAGTTTGAAGGTGAGCTAAATTTTAATGACACATCCATGGAACATTCTCCTAGAAAGGCTATATCCAATAACACACCAAGACCTAAACCTATCATTGAAACTTATATCAAAGAAAAACTTGATAGAAAAAGATCAAGCAAGTTAAGATTAGGTTTTGATTTCCATAATCTTAAGCATTGACAAATTGTTAAATAATGTCTTAACAAGAAGTATGTTGGTGAAGTCTTTAAGATAGAAGACCTAGTCGTGGAAAAAGGTAGAACATGTGACTGAGCAAATCTTCAAGGTAAGTTTTCTCCTATGTGGTTTGGCCCATTCCAAATTGTAGACATTGTTAGTCCCAATGTATACAAAATTTTTGATTTGCAAGGACATAGGTTACATAGAAATTTTAATGCATTTCATTTGAAGCATTTCTACTCAAGTGCCCCATGTGGACACTTAGTAGATACTTAGTTGTATGCTTTCTTCCTCTTTATCATACTCTTTGGCAGTGCAACTAATTGGCTAGAATCGTGTTGGAATTCCTACCTCAAGGATGAAGTACATCATGAGCAAAGTTTCCTTAAAAAAAAATGAGGACCATGTTCATTGGCAGTGTAATAAGTTTCCTCTCTACAGTGGTGCACAAAAGGCAACAAACGACAGCAAGTTTTGAGAACCACAGTTGCTACCCTGTGCAGACTGTAGTGGGTAGTCTCTCTTTCTCTCCTTCTCTTTCTCTCCCTCTCTCGCAGTGATTGCAGTCCTTCTGCCCAACAATGGATACCATTAGCAGTCACAAATCGGCAGTGTCAACGGGACCAGGGAACATTCATTTCTTTTAATTACTTATTGTATTCTCAACTTTGAGATAGTTATTCAATTTAAATTCAGATTCATTTAATTTAAATTTTGATTTCTTTGGTTTGGTTTACTGTTTTCAAAAGCCACATAACCCTCTCCAGCTAAGACTATTCTTGGGTTTCCATACCCATACGAGAGGTGCCCTAGGCAATAGTTTCCCAAAACGAGTTTTCATAGGTGTTAGCGTGTCCAAAATTTACGCATCAATAGTTGGCATGGGAGGGATCGTTAAAACCAAACTGCACCAACATGTATATAGCTTCCTAAACTTTAAAAGAAAGTATCAAATATTTATTTGGCTTGGTATTTCCCAAACATATAGTACTATGTAACTGCAGGTGGAGGTGCTAAGTAGCGTAGGAATTCAAAAACAAGCAAGAGAGAGTTTCAACTATTTTCATAGATTGATCTACGATAGGATGAAAGATAAAGATTGTCTAGTCACTCTGGATGATGTTTGGAACACAAAGTAGGATCATGCCATAAACATTGAGGGTAAATTGAGATTAGTTGGCTTTCCACAAGATAGAATCGGATGTAGATTTTTGAGTTCTACCATGTTGTAGCCCCATGCCAAGCATGAAAAAGTTGATGATCAATAGGAACATGTTCTCCCAAGGAGGATCAAATGAGAATGTGATTAGGATATTGTCACCATGAAACTACTTGGGAATATTGGGAACATGGATGGCCAATATTTCCACCCATATCAGTAGCTATATACTACCATCAATAAACGTTGACAATTTTAAGAGAGATTTATAAAGAAGACCTAAAATAATTTTCTTGATAGATTTATAAAGAAGACTTAATATAGTTTTTTCATGATTTACTTGTAGCTTGTAAGGTAAAATTTTAAATTAAGCTTAGGTAATAGTGCTCACCAAATTCACACCTTGTTAAAAACCCACTTACTAGCAATGATTTTCTTATCTCTTGTGTAATGGTAACATCTATGAAAAACACTATTCAACACCATCTAAGAGTCCAAAAGCAACAACAAGAGAGGGCAAACTCAAGGTAGACTATGACTCAATGCTTAGAGTAGCTGGCAAAAACAACATAAGAGCACATAATATGTTAGTCATAGTTAGAGGCATTAGATACACCATAAATAAATGAGCACGCAAGTAGACCAATGCCACGTGCACAACCACACAAGCGCACACATAAAATACTAAAACTCTTAGAGAACTAAGACACATTCCTATACTAACGTATCTATTTTAAGTCCTATTCCAAAGAGAGTGTTACTCCAAGCATTGAAGCCAAAGCTCCTTTGCAAGCCTACATATACCTATGATGAGATACACAAGGAATTAGGGCCCATGTAGTTCTAAAATAATAGTTAAGATGACATGGAACCCAAAAGGATCTCCACACTCCTCCAACCCCTTGTTTCGAAAGAAATAATATTCAATCCATTAACAATGCATGTTTTCCTACATCTTGATCTATCCACCAAGATTTAAGTCTAATTTTTTATATGGAAGTGTTCTCCTTTGTGGCTTCTCTTCACATCTTAGTCTTCAAAGCTTCTTTAACATTCATAAGTTTATGATTCAATGTTGCATAAGCTACATGCCTAAATGTGTTGTAACTTGAGATATTGTAAATTTTTTCACAAAATTTTTGTCAAGCATTTGGTATAAGGGGTTGATGAGTCTCGATATCAGATACATGATATCGAGGATGCCGAAGCGATATCAAACATGCGATGTCGAAACTTGTCTCATTGCCTATAAATAAGAGACAAGGACACTTGGTTTTGGCATTAGTTTTTAGTCTCTTATCTAAACTCTTGTAATTTTCCTTTCCAAAGTTAATNTCCGTTCCCACTCTCTGGACACATCTTGAACCAGTGTAACACTACTC
>MNCI01024328.1:28177-41257 GCA_015680685.1 Gnetum montanum | reverse complement strand
TACTTATGTATGCTAGTATATTTAGCTTAATTAATTACTTAAAGTCTTAATCATTCTAGCTTAATTAATCATTTATTTAATGAAAATAATAAATACATAAATAAATCATTAAGCTAGTGCAAGTGCTATAAGGTTTATTAAAAATCTCATCATTATTTTTTCACATACTATGGTGTTCAGGTATAACAATGTTCAAATAAAGATCTATATACTCCTTGACTCCTACTGTGAGCACTTGGAAAGTTATTCTATCTCTTAAGGAAATAAACTAGAAGAGTTCTACTAGCAACTAAAATTCTTTCTTCCATTAACATGGCTAGGGTGCTGTATTTATAGACCTACTAGGATGCCACATCGACAAGTACACGTCAATGTGAAAAACCCTACATCGATGTGGCTGGCTAAAGACTCTACATCAAAATTAGATAAAGTAGAAGTTGTGGAAGCAACAATTTGAGATATGTGCATAGATAACATATCGGTAAAACTACTAAGATTCACATGTTATAAAACAAGACTTTGAGGTAATGAATGTGGCTAATAGAATAGGTTTGTAGGTAGGGAAAAATGAGTATTTTCCTCTTCATCATCATTATGAATGGTAATATTTCCATTTTTCTTGATATTTTTTTCTTGAAACTAGTAATTCCTATTACTAAAATTGACATTGGGATTTCCCATGAGGTGATCCCTAATAGCCTATCTTCGTTGAATATTAGCACTCACCATCACTTGGACTTCATATTTGATGACTACGTACTTGACTAACATAGTCTGTTCAAACTAATCCAACTCAATGGTATGTTTTGGATCAAGAAAAAATGGTTTCAAATGATTGGTCATTTCATAGGTAGCCATCCTATTTAGCTTGTTCTCAAAAAGTGTTACATTCAACTCTCTCTTAGCTCATGTAACCTTATAATCTTGCTCAGTCATGGATGTCACAAGAGTCTATGCCTTTAATGTTTTCATTAGTTCATAGATTTGAGAATTTTTGGAGGAGTTAGAACCTTGGCTAGATATAAAGTCAACAAGGGCCTTCTACACACACTTAGAAACAAGATCAACTACAAAGTGAAAAATAAACTAAATAAAAGCAATACAAGTATGAAAAATTCTAAGTATTGGAAAGGATCCATAGGCTACTAGGTAATGGGTTTTTAACACTAGAAAAACCTATAAGTTCTCCTTCTAGTACCAAAAATGTTTTTGCAAAATTATTATTTTCTAATCTTTCAAGAACACTTCCATGAATTAACTATAAAGTATCTAAATCACAACCATAAATGATCTTTATTTTGATGTAACCTTTAATAAGTTAACAATTATGATATGATAGGACATAAACTTCCAATCAGATGTGGACTTAACGTACCATCCATGAAATAGGAATAGTAGGGGAATAATGAAAAATGATTAGTATTAGTAATAATAGATTTTATTAACTCTAGTCAATGAAAATTAAAATGAAGTATAGAGTTAGAACTATGAGTAGTGTAAAATAAAATATAGGAAAAAATGAATAAAATAATGTAAAATGATAGAAAAAAGAGAACTTAATATGTAGGAAAGGATTTTAGTTTCCTTGCCTAATAAAGAAAATTCTTAATGAAATGAATGGAAAGTGTTTTTCTTTTAGAAAGAGCTAATGCTACAAATGTTGGTGAAAGGCGTAAGGTAGATAAAACTAATAATAAAGGTTCAATTTATGAGCAAAATGATAGTTTTATGAGTGAAATTGAATCTTTTGAGGATGAATATATGGATGGCAAAGCTATGGATATTATTTAGAATTAATTTGGACCAAAATGAGGTTGTTTTAGCTAAATTTCCTAGGACTATTGCTCGAGCTAAAAAAATTCCAACTTTGGAGAAGTAACATTCATTTTGAAAAATACCAAGTATAGGATAGTAATGTAAGAAAGATAAAAATGATGCTGGCATTACATCAATGTTAGTGCTTAGGCTATTAGGAGCTTAAGTGCCAAACTAAGCTCACATACTACTAGGAGGAACTATAATGGTCATGAAGCATGTGGGAGATGTTGGAATGCTTGATGCTCATGCTTTTAGTCTTTCAGAATCTTGAAAAGTGCTCTAGATCTCAAGAAATTGGCCATGTATTTTTTTAATCCCATATTTATAAGCTTAGATTTTTCAAATTCAATCCTATTGTACTGTCCAAAATCATCGGCATAAGGCTGGAGGAAAAACAAACGCCAAAAGATCTCCTGAGAGATATAGCTGACCCTGCCTTCATGTGAGGGCAAGCTGGAAAAAAGAAGGCAACGTGCCTTGGATGGTTTGCGTGCAAATCAATCAAGGACTTCCTTGAGTGTATGCTATAGCCTGCGCTGGGGTTATCATCGTGAAATGTAAAATGGAGAGCATAATGCAATGGGATGTAAATGTGAGTGTAGCGTATAAAAGTAAACAGAATGTATGCAGAAACATGCAATAAAATAGGATAATACAAAAAATGAACCAGAACAACACAATGGAAGGAAAAAATGAAATTGTGTTGTATTAATTAACAAGATGTGCACCGGTCAAAACGTAGTTGCATGTCTAGATTGCAAGTCAGACGTTAAGCTCCGATGTGAGGTGTTTGTAGGTGTTGGGATCACATGTGTCTAGGCTCAGGATTGCTGGTTTTCTTTCTCCAAAATTACCAACCCCATTTATGTTAATGAACAAGGTATTTATACCTTTTTCTAGGCTCCGGAGTAGGATTTATGAATGAGATCAATGGCTGCGGGACAAGGGAAAAACAGATCGTGTGATAGGTGTTCGATGTACAGTTGCATATGAACTAGACGTATATAGGTAGACTATGTTCTAGATCGGATGCACTGTATCTTACAATGTGTATTGATTTACATTATGCTCATGCATACAACTTGAAGCATAAGAGCTTAACAAGCTTATAAATGTTGCAAATTTACAATAAAATAATAGTGTACAACAAGAGATCTTGATTCTGGTTTGCTTGGAACTTCCCGAATCTGTGGACTAACTACTGCTGAAAGTGTTTTTGCTTCACTAGGGTTGTCAGTGTGTGTTGATCTTATCCTAGCATGCCCTTAGCATGTGTCTGAAGTTCTTTGGCTCAGTCGTAACCAGTGCTCACACTGGAGTCACGCTGCCAGCATGACCTTAGCGTCACCTTAGCATGCATGATCAAAAATGATGCATCTTGTGTCAAAATTCCATCTTTAAGACTTTTTTTTGAAGTGTAACTACTGCCTGACCTTGAGGACATCTTGCCTATTTAATTTGAGCTTTTCTATGCTTGGATTTAGGCCACTTTTGGTAGCTCATGCTAGGCTCATGCTGTTAGCGTGACCTGGGCGTGAGCAAGCTAGGATGGTACATTTTACACCAAGTTTTGATCTTTTAGACGTATCTTTCAAGGGTTACTATTGCTTTACCTTAGGGGCAACCTTCATGCTAAGTCTAAGCCTGTTTGTGCCTTGATCTAGGTCATTTTGACAACTCACGCTGGGCTCACGTTGTTAGTGTGACCTCAGCGTGACCTGGGCATGACCTCAGCTTTAGTGCTGAAAACGATGTATTTTTGGGCCCGAAATCAGAATTCTGATGGTTGGGACCTAGAGCAATCATTAGTGGACCTCGAGGGGGCCTTGCACCCTCGAAATTAGGCTATTTTAGCACTATTTTAGGGCTATTTCAGGTTACTCATGTTGGACTCACGCTGGACTCACACTGCCAACATGACTTGGGCATGACCTCAGCATGAGTAGTAAGATTTGTGCGATTTTGACTTGAAATCTTGGATTTTGGATGCTGAAACTTGGAGCAATTGTTAGTGGGACCCCAAGGATGTCTTGCACCTTTGAAGTTAGACCATTTTGACTCGGTTTTAAGGCTCTTAGAGTTGCTCACGCTGAGGGCAAGCTAGCTTGACAAGTCGAGTGTGAGTTCCATGCCTCAGTCAAATTTTTGCCTTCCAAAACTCAATAGGCTTTGAATTGTTCTCATTTCAAAGTGCTAGAACAAAATTAATGGTGTTTCATTGGCCACTCTTTGTTGACATCTGGAGGAATTCACTCGAGATGCATCGAAAAAGAAGTGCAAAACACCATGAACAACCAAGTACCAACATGAATCGTCGGTCCTTGGCCGAATGTCATCGCACCATGTCCAAAAGTACATGGAATTGAGGGAACGTGGTTCAAGGTGTAAGGGATTGTAACCAGGGGAAGTTAGGAATTAATCAATGGTGATAATTGCTGTTGGAATTGTGGGAGAGGAATGCTCTCACGTGAATAAGTTATATCTTTGGTCTTTGTCAATAACCAACATTCACCAGACTCGGAGGCAAGACATAGGAGGTGCATTCTCTAAAGAAATGGGACTCCTAAAGAGTGTTTACGAGGCCCATTGTAAATAGCCAAAGCCATGCGATGATGTGCAACATGGTCTCTTTGATACATAAGTGTAACTATTTTTTCAAGACAATTGCCTTCTCGCCTAGGGCTTGTATGAGAATGGCCAATAGTCTTTTATTTATGATGTCAATGGGGTCATGACCTTTTCTATGCATTTTTCTCTTTGACCTTTTTGTTCTCTTTTTCTTTTTTCTTATTTTCTTGTTAGTTTCTTCTCTTTTATTTTTTGCTTTCTTTCTTGTCTTTCTTTTTCTTTTATTTTCTTTTTTCTTTTTGGTCTTTTTTGAAAAAGCTTGCTTTTAGTGTTGCGCTCGTTTTCGAGTGCTTGCATTGTGCATTATGTTTTGTGTTTTACATCGTAATTGCTTGGAGAATCACAGTATGCAATAGTGTATCAAGAGTGTTGAGCTGAGTGAAATGTATCCAGGGGTGTAATTGAATAGGATAATTGGGACATGATAGGGAAATAGGGGATATATCAGGAGTTGGGAATGTACTCATGAATGGATTGATTAACCCAGTTACATGCGTCAGGAAGAATGTGATACCCTGTCGTCATGATGAAGTGCATCTGTGCACGAACGCCTTAAGCATGTCATCCTGCAAACATAACTCCAAGGGGACAAGAAAACCACAAATGATTTAGTTAGCTAAAAGCTTTAAACTTGAATGTAATTGATGGAATGGAGCCATCATGTGGAGTCTCAAGGTAAACAAAATCTTGAATAGTATTAGTTTCATCCAGGTCTATGTGACAAATTAGGCGGTAGGTTTTTTGGTGAGCATGTATAGCCAACTGCAGCATCATGTCTTTTCAAATGACACCAGGTTGTTGATGTGGTCACCAGTTTGTAGTCTTAGTAGAATGTTAAGGATTAGTTTCATGTCATAATCCTTTGGACATCGCCAGTTTATCATCGTAGTGGATGGTACCATTCTAGTTTATAGTCATAGTGGACTATGAAGAGGCAAGCTAGTTTATAGTCTTAGTGGACTTTGATGGATAAACATGGTAGTCTAGTATCATATCAGATAGAGCTCTGTGGTGTCGATTTACTGTCATGACACCAGGATGTTCTGTGGTGCTATTTTTAAGTCATAGCTCCAGGAATGTTCTATGGTATCCGTTATAGGTCATGATTCCAGGACTGAAACGTACCTTAAGCTCATTAGACGTAGTATGGTTTCATGTACATGTGATTTGTAGGATTGGTGAACTCATTTCCGTTCATGTTGATGAGTTTAAATGCCTCGTTATCATATGCCTTGGCGACTAAGTAAGGCTCTTCCTAGTTAGCTGAGAATTTGTTTGAGTGTTCATGGACCACCTTGAGAACTAGGTCACCTTCCTTGATTGGTCACTTGTATGGGTTGTGTTGATGAAGTCGTCGTTGTTGTCTCTAATACCATTCGATTTGATCAAGGGCTCGTACTCTTTCTTCCTCCACCGAGTCAAGGTCAGCAATGCGTAGCTCATTGTTTTGTCTTTCATCGAGGAGGCTAGAGAGCATTATCCACAATGAGGAAACCTGTAACTCCAAAGGTAACATAGCTTCAGACCTGTATACAAGGCTATATGATGTCTTACCTGTAGACGTTTGATGCGTTGTTCAGTATGCCCATAATGCATAGATTAACTACTCATGCCATCATCTCTTGCTTTGATTCAACATCTTTTTGAGCACCATGATGACTGTTTTGTTCGTAGACTCTACTTAGCCATTGCTCTGTGGATAATATGGTGATGAGAATGAGTGCTTAATACCTAGGCTTTCACAGAAGCTTTTAGTATCTGTACTGCTGAACTATGGCCGATTATCGATGATTATGGTCATCGGGATACCAAAATGGGTCACGATGTTTTCTAATATAAAATTGCAAACATGTTTAGACATGGTTTTCCTAAGGGGAATAGCTTCTACCCATTTTGTGAAATATTTGGTTGCCATGATGATGAAGCTATGTCTTGCTGAAGATGGTGGTGTTATCGGTCCAATGATGTCTAATCCCCATCTTTGGAATGGCCATGTGATTTTTGCAGTATGAAACTCATTAGGTGGAACATGCATTAGGTTACCATGCTTTTGAAAAATGTTACATTTCCTGACCCTGGAGAAGCAATCGTACTCCATGTGTGGCCAGTAGTAACCCAAACGTCTAATTTTTGTTGCCATTGCTTTGGGTGCTATATGCCCTTTGCAAAGTCCTTCGTGAACCTGTTCCATGATTGTTTGACCATCGACCCTATTAACGCATACTAACAGAATGCCCTCATAGGATCTGCAACATAATGTATCTCCTATTAATGCATATTGCCGAGAGCATTTTGCACTGTGTCTTTTTGAGCACTCGTCAAATGTTATGGTAGTTCGCCTTGTAGAAGGTACTCTTTTATGTCATCATACCATTCTATTACTTATGTAGTACTGATGAATGCTATGGGTATTTCATTAAGAGCATCGATTATAAATTTTGCATAATTTGTTACGGAACTAGGTAACGTATGGAACATCTCAGGTGTCATGTTTAAGGCTAGCGTAGCAAGTGCATCGGCGATGGTATTTTCATTCCTAGGAATATGTTGCACATCTACGTTGATCAATTGTTTTAACAAGTGTTTAGTTAGGTCACAGTATGGTTGTAAATGAGAAGCCTTGCATGTGTAAACCTTTGTGAATTGATTGATTACTAACTGTAAGTCACCTCAGACTACAAGACGTGTGATTCCCAAAGTTAGTGCTGCTATAAGACCTCTAAGAAGACTTTCGTACCCTGCCACATTGTTGGTACAAGGGAATGTTAGTCGATAGGCAAAGGGCTGAATTTCTCTAGAGGGATACCCCATCAAAGTAAAGGATTGCATCATAGTTATTAGGCATGGTGTTGATGTTGTTAACGCTTTCATCAGGGAATTCGGGATTGATTATCGCTTGATATTGTGTTGGTGAATCGGTCAATTGATTAACTATTGTTTGACCTTTAGTGGAAGATTGAGTTACATAGTGTAGGTCAAACTTAGCGATCATCGCTTTCCATCTAGCTATCATACTTGATTCATAGATGTTGTTAGTGATAGCTCAAAGCACATTATCTTTGCAAATGATATAGACTTGGTTACGGAAGAGATAATGTTGCCACTTCTTCAAGGAAAAGACCAGGGCAAGACATGATCTCTCCATGTCGTTGTATCATTGTTCGTAGGTGATTAGTGCATGACTTAAGTAGTAAATAGGGATCTCGGCTCCATCTTCTCGTTTTTGGCAAAGTATGAATCTAATAGATGAATCATATGTGGTGAGGTAGATGTAAAAAGGTTTATCGCTTTGCAGGACATGAACTATTGGTAGTTGAGCCAACTCCATTTTTATGTTTCCAAATGCTTCCTGGCATTGTTGAGTCCATTGGAAATGCACATTCTTTCGTAGTAAGTGCTGCATGGGCTTCAACTTATCCATCAGTTTTGCGATAAAGTGTCTGATGAATTGTAGTCTACCTTACAGACCACATAATTTGGTAAGGTTCCTAGGTGGCTGCATACTAGTTATTGCTTTAACCTTATCAGGGTCTACTCGTATCCCTATTTTGGAGACTAGGAAGCCAAGAATTTTTCCTATTTTAACACCAAAGACACACTTCTTCAGGTTGATTCTAAGGTCATGTTTAAGACAACGTTTAAGCACTAAGTCTAAATCCTTTGCATGTTGTTTAGTTGTTTTAGATTTAACTGTAATGTCATCAACATAGTCATTGAGAAAATCAAGCATGTAGTTACTAAATATGTATGTCATTGCTCGTTGATACGTAGCACCTACATTTTTAAGGCTGAACGACATCATTGTATAGCAGAATGTGCCCCAAGGTGTCATGAAGGTAGTTCTGAGTTGATTCTCTGGATTGATTCTTATTTGGTTGTATACCAAAAATCCATCCATAAAGGATAACAATGCATGCCCAACAGTTGTGTCAATGAGTTGATCGATGCTGGGTAGCAGGAAGTCATCCTTTATAGTGGCTGTGTTGAGATCATGGAAGTCAATGCATATGTGTATACTACCATTTTTCTTAGGGATGACAACAATGTTTGATATCCAGTCAGAATAGTCAACAGCTTGGATGAAACCAGCTTGATAGAGCTTTGTGATTTCATGACGGACTACTAACGCTACCTCAGGTCTAACCTTTCATGCTTTTTGTTCACCAGTTTAAATTTTTCATCAAGGATGATGTTATGTTGGACGATTCGAGGGTCCAACCCTGGCATGTCAGTATAAGACCACACAAACATCTTTATGTTGTCTTTAAAAAATTGAGTGATGTCACTACCGAGTTTTGTGTCTATTAAGGCACTTAATTTTAATGTTCTAGTTTTATCATTAGAAGTGGTAATAGAGACTTCAGTAAGAGGATCTTCAGTGATATTGTCGGCCTCTAGATCTAGGGTCCTCATCATGTTTTCAGACCAGTTCGACATTTCTTGAGTGGATGCTATTAAATTTGTGTAGGTGGATTGGTCTAGATCCAAGGATTCTAGATTGATTGTCCTTGTTACTTTTCCATGTGGTCCATTGAGAGACAATGTTGATAAGCTATTCTTGGTTGCCATGATGTTGCTTCTGCCAATTTAAACCAGGAGCGAAGTGAGCAACATTTTCTTGATGAAGAAGGTTTTAAACGTAGATGAGTTTCACATGATTAGTCTAATGAAATTGTTGAATGTAATGGCAGTTTTAGGCCATACCAGGCAATATGAGGTAGTTTTAGGCCATACCGGGCCATACGAGGCAATTTTAGGCCATACCTGGCCATTTGAGGTAGTTTTAGGCCATACCGGGCTAGTGATGTCCTTGTTATTTTTTCATGTTATACTTAGATGTATACAGTACTATTAACTGTTGGGTTTTGTGTGAATAATTAATTTGTAAGAGATTTTTTTTATTGTAAAAATAAGACTGCAACAAAATATAATCATAATGAAAGATAAAACCAAAATAAAGAAAAAGGTAGTCATAACATGGATGAAAATGAAATAAAAAATAAAATGAGTGAACAAGGAGGGTTTAATAGAGGTTTCAAAGTGAATGGATGTCATTTGTATCTTTTTTTGGAGGGTGACAGTGTGACCAAACTTCCACAACGGGAGCAGCATGAGTGACGTCGTGAGCAGTCACAACGATGAAGGGAAAGGGGAAGAAGCAGGCTAACTTTTCATTCATAGAGGAGAGTGAACAACTGCTCCAACGCCTTCCTCAACCTAGGATTTCGTCATGGGTAGGGACCCTGCGCAAGTATGTTTTCTTTTGTTCCTATTCTATTACATTCGATCATAGGGTAAGTATAGCGTGAGCCATTAGGGCCACCATTTCGCTACGATTTTGAAGTGAAAATTTTGCTGGATTTTGGGGTTTGTATTGCGTATTTTTGTTGTAAATTTTGGATGTCAGGGATATTACAGAGGTTTTGAAGCTTGCCATTTTTTTGTGGTCACTATTTTGGGTGATGGTGTGAGTGTGGGCAGCATGAGTAATGACCAAGGCATGCTCAAACCTGCAGAATTTCTTATTTTTGTATGATTTATTCGTTGGCATGAGGAACCCAGGGCATGCCCAACATGAGTGGTGAGGGCGTGAGTGTGGGTGCAGAGTTTGAGAGGGTGTCATTTTTTTGTTGTTGAGTGGGACATGAATGCATATTGCAAGGCATGCACAGGGGTTTTAAGGGGATTTAGACAATGTGGTTGAGGGTTTTGTACGATGTTACAAGGTGCGTGCAGAGTGGTAAGTTTGGTGTTAAGCCTAGAGAGATGCCAGGCATGGCATGAGTTGCAGTGGAGGAAAAGTACAGGACACCTAGTGTGACCTACAACACGAGTGTCTAAAATTTGGTGTTTGAACGCATGTCAGGCTCAAGTTTTGGTGTCGCAAGGCAAGCTCCTTGTGAATTACTGGTAGGTGCAAGGTGTAGCATGAGCGTGGATGTCTTGGAGGGATAGGGCATGAGAGCCCCAGGAAAACTACAATTTTTGTGCTTGGGCGGAGTTACTTTCCAGCATTAGCGGCTTCTGCAGCATGAGTTGTGCCACTACATGAGTTGCAGCATGAGCTACATTATGAGTAGCAGCATGAGCTATGTTTGTGGGTTGTAGCGTGAGTTACATTGTGAATGAGTTCCCTTGTCACTTTCACTGCAACGTGCACTACAACATGAATTCCCTAGGAACTAGCGCGTGAGTAAATTATTCGCTTGGTATTGTTGGTTATTTGTACCCTTTTGTTTTTACTTTCTTGGGTTAGACAGTGAATGTACATGTTTTGTATTTGCATTTTTTTGTTGGTTTACTGTGAAATGAATTTTTTAAACGTACCCTAGCAAGCGTTAAATACATCAAATAAACATTGATGTCCTTGTCTCATGGGGTGGTCTTGTGTGTGTTGAATATTATTTACTTGTTGGGTTTACTTATTTGCCTTATTTCATTTTTTTTAATTTATATGTTTTAATTCACTTACCTAAGGTTCTAGTGCTATGCAGGGGACTTAAGCCTTTTTTCCTTATGGTTGAACTTGTCGGTGTGCTATCTTGGTTCGGCCTTTTGGAACTGAACATGCCTAATTATGACATGTGGATCATGCCGCATGTAATATGGTTTCATCCAAATGTTGGTGCATTTCTATCATTTATTTTTCAAAATTTCAACGTTGTCATATGGTCTCATTTGAGCGAGCAGCTGACTCGTGATATTGTTGAGACCATGTTGACCGGCTCAACACGAGGCATGTTAGCTTTTGTTGTTGACATAGACAAGGGACCATATACAGTCGAGGGAGCTGTTCTAAAGGTCCTAGATCTACACATCCTTTGATCCATGTGTGGAAATTGCTGTCTTGTAGCCATTACAATAGCAGTAGCACTCTTTTTTTGGCTTTCTGTGTGCATACATTGTTCCAAAATCCACCTGGAACAGTGTACTGAGTGGACATGTATGCTCTTTTATACTTGTCTTAACTTTGGTTCTTTTAGCGTCATATCATTGTTTACGTACGAATACCTCTTCCTTCGTAGGCCTCATTTTGGTGAGCATGGATTGCATGAGGATGATAGCGGGCTTGCCTTAGCATGCACAGCCTTGGAGGCATTCATGATGGACCCCACTCTTCATGCTACAGCGCTAGATCAAACCAAGGATGCTATTGTTAATTATCCTAGGCAATTCTCTAGGGCCTTTGAATGTTGTAAAGTTCGCAGTTGGCTGCATGAGGATTGGTCTCTTGATGGGCCCGTTTTCCTCAAATGGTTGATCCTGCACCAAATGTGCCAACTCCATTTTCTAATAATAAATGATTGTGTTCTAGGCTTGGTTTTCATTTTTTTTACATCATTTCTTATCATACTCTTAAATTTTTGCTCAATGTCTTCTTTGTCTTTTCTATAGCAGCCATTTCCCTTGATGAGGTTACCATCATATCCGGGCACACTGAGGCCACTCTCTTTATGAAGTTTGGAGAGACAAAGGAGTCACAACAGTGGCTACACAAGAAGGCACCTGAAGAAATCATCAACCACCTTACCAATGTGGGCTTGATGGACCTATTTAGTGCCTTGACTCCTAACATTCTCGTGAATGAAATGGTTTCCATCGTTGACTCTTTTAACGATGATGTCTCTTATTTTACTACATGGGTTTGGGGAGTTAAGGTATATTTCCACCTAACCACCGAATTCTTTTCTGATCTTTTCAGCGTACCAGTGGATGGTGCTAAGGTGGTGGTGGATAGAGCAACTAGAGAAGGTCGTGTGATCAAGGAACTTGAAGACTGGCTAGGTGTACCACAGGGTCCTAAGGGCTTTTCCAGGCAAGTTGATACTCTCTTGATGGAGGTAAATTTTCTGTATCCGCTCTTTAGAGCACGAGCATTCCCTAAGTCTCTTTTTCAGGTGAGAAGTCTTGGGGTTGAGTTTGCACGTGTGATGTGCTCAATCTTGGAGACTGGTATGCGCTACAATTGGGGGCAGTTCCTTGGGTTAGGGCTCCGTGGAGAGATCATCAGGCTACATTCCAATGTTGATGCTACATCCCATTTTACCTTTACTTTTTTCGTGGGCTATCTCCATAGGTTTGCTGAGTTCTTAGTGATCTATGAAGATAACTAATGAGACATGAAATTGCTCATATTGCTAGTGGTTGCGTTAAGGCATCCACGATAAGGCACCCACATTATATCATGGGTCGCGATATCGTGTATGCGATATATCATGGGCCGCGATATCGCGTATGCGATATATCATGGGTTGTGATATATCATGGGCCGCGATATCGCGTATGTGATATATCATGGGCCGCGATATCGTGTACGCGATATCACAATCAGCTACAATTTCTGTAAATAAGAGGTAGCTCTCCCTCATTTGCATCTCAGTTTTAGAGTAGCGAAGCTCTGGAAGTTTGATCCCTCCAAAGTTAGATTTTTTTTCCCATTTCTGCCCGCAGTGTGGTGAATGTAATTGTACGGTGTCTTTATTCGAGTGTGCCGTACTTGGACACGCACATGATCGGCAATAAAGATTGAGATTACTTCATCATTGCAGAATTCACTTAGTTTATTTATTTGTTATTTATTTAATGTTATTTATTACTTTCGTAGCGCGGTGTGAGTATGACTTGGCTACGAGC